>CM054150.1:63166811-63186811 GCA_028751875.1 Rapana venosa
CTGTGCGCAAGGTTTCCGCGTGGCCCGCACACGGGGCTCGGTCCCGTCCCCCGAAGACCAGACCATGAGTGTGGTCTGGGTAATAATAATAATAATAATACAATAATAATAATATAGTAATAATAATAATAATAATATATGGAATTTATATGGCGCTGAATCTTGTAAAAACACACAAAGCGAAGCGCTTGTACTCAAATCATTTGATAACCAAATTCAGCAAAAATGGTAAATGCCTGTGTGGTGAGAATATCACTAATACTCATATACTTTTTGACTGCCAGAGTGTAAAACCTTTCATGCCCCATTTTTCTGAAAACTCCCTCACCAGCATATTCAGTAATTTAAAACTGGCATTTGAAATTGTGAAAGGTCTTTGTCACAGTCCTAGGATTTTGTTTAGTTACATTAACGTTAAGACTTGTTTTGTTTGGTTGGTTGTGTTTTAATTCCTGTTGCATTGCCAAGTTTTTCAAGATTATTATTTTTTTTTTTTAACACCACATCCACATCTCCCGGGGGTTTTTTGTTGTTTTTTGTTTGGGTTTTTTTTTTTGGAGGGGGGGGCGTCTAATATCACTAAAAGTGAACAGACGTAAAATTGAAGTCAACAACAACAACAACTCAAATCATTTACACGCATGCAACTTTCCTCAAATATCATAATTAGACGAGATGACAAACCAGGGTCCCGTGTGCAACATGCATTAAGCACATGCAAAAGAGCCCATGGCAACAAGAGAGTTGTCCGGGCAAAAATTCTGCGGGGGTGGGGGGGGGGGGGGGGGGAGGTTTTTCTTACAGAAGTTTGGATTCCTTTTTGTTTTAATGGGGGACAGAATTTCATATTAAAAAAACTGTTCAAGGCATGCTTATGCATCAGTTTTTGTATGAGAATTTTCATGTAAAATTTTGTAAACAAATGCTAGGCATTCATAAAAAAAGCATTAGTACTACCCACTTTGGGTGAATTAGGAAGATTTCCACTGACCCTTAAAATCATATGCCAGATAATATCGTTTTGGGTTCATTTGACAGAATCAAAACCAGACTCTTATATCAGAATAGTATACGATTATATGTATCAGATGAATACATATGATAAATGGATCAACACGGTGAAAAATATTTTGACACAATTGGATTAAAACATGTCTGGAAGAACCAAAGTACTCTTAATGTCCATCGGTTGAGTTATGCTGTTAGAAGAAAGCTTGAGGACATGTATAAAACATTTTGGATCTACCAGAAGAAAGAGTTTGCAAAACCAAAATTTTATGATTATGCTACCAAAAAATACAGACTGGAACCATACTTAATAAACTATGAAAACGAAACCCATAAGAAGACGTTAATTTCACACAAGCTGTCAAAATTTTTAAATATAGAGAAGGGAGGCACCAAAATTATCCAGAGGGACAGAAAATGTAGATACTGAAAACAAAATAGAAGATGAATTTCATTTACTGATGAATGTATTTTATATGATGAACTCAGAAAAAACTTGTTATTAAAAATCAAAACGAAAGACAAAGAACGCAAAAAATGTGTACTTTAATTAAGTGACAAAATTTCTCGTTGACTTTATATCAAGCAGATATCATCAGATTATGTGTATGGGTGTTTTGAAAAAAGAGAAGTAGAATGCAACATGTTTTTAGTGTACACTTTTTAGCCAAATAGATAATAATTTATATGGATTTTTTTGATGTGTGTCAAATAAGTCACATGACTTAAATGGAATAAATTTTCAAAATCTGAAATCTCATAAGTGACAAACAAACTGCCCAGTTCACAAAAGGGGCAAATCCTTTTTCCAATTTTCCCTATCTGTCTCGCTTGTCTAATATCATTACGTAAGTGAAAAGACGTTTAAATCGATTTTTTTGGAACAACAACATCTTTGTACTTTCAGTTTCCACCTATGGTCATTTCATTTCAAAGTGCAAACTCACCCCCATGAAATTCTGGTTTTGGAATCGAAGGTTGGCAGCTTTGCAGATTTTTTCACCTTGGATAATTTTTGAACTTTGTACCCAAATACCCAAATATTCAGTACGCAGATGATGTTGCAATGATGATGTTGCACATTGCCCAGCTTAACACTGGGGGTCACCCAGAACGTGCACTCTGACTCACTCACCCCACCGGGGAATCACTGTGAGATTGAAATTGCACACTGCATGAGAGTTTGCGTGTGTGACTGTTTTTAGTACCTCGCCATATAGGCAGCCATACTCTCCCTTCAGAGGATTTTCGAGAGGTGCGGGTTTTGTTATGTAAAGGGAGCTAGTCATGGCTGAAGGCAATCTCAACACACGTGACAACATAACAAACATTGTAGTGTAGGCCTTGGCAGTGGGCTGACCTCAGTCACTGACACAGCTTTTGGCCTGGGCCAAATGTGGCCAAGAAGAGTGACAGAAGCAGTGACCGTGGTTGTGTGTGCAGGTTGACAGTTGGCCTCTGTGGAGGGGATGGCACGCCTTGGAGCCGTCTCCGCCCCAATGCTACGTAGCACCAGCACCAGACTGAAGGACCTGACTGTGGTGATGCGCGGTGAGGACATTGTGTGGGGTACAGCCCAGGCAGGGGTGTCTGTGTTCTCCACACTGAACCCTGGGGGGAGGGTCCCCCCTTACTCCCGAAAATCTGCCTTCTCTCTTGACAAACATGTCCTGCTGCCTTCAAGATATCCAAAATTGGATGATAGAGAACAAGTTACAGCTAAATGCAGATAAAACCGAAGCCATGCTTTTAGGGACCAAACCAACTCTCTTCCATAACCAACAGCTTCAATTAGAATGCGGCAATACGTCTGTCCTTATCCACTGTAGTGAAATATCTAGGGGTCGTTATCGACAACACAATCTCCATTTTCAAAAATTCATCAACCAAACCTGCCAGTTTGTGTTTTCTATCATTTACGGCGCATTAGTGCAGTTCGAAAGATCTGTCCACTGATGCAACATCCAAAAACTAGTCACATCTCTCATTTATATGTCTGGACTATTGCATTCTCTTTTGTCTGGTCTGCCAGCATCATCTATCCACCCTCTTCAACGTATATAAACTCTGCAACTGGAAATAGTTTCAGAGAGAGAAAAATCTGAGACATTACCCTCTCTTGCGATTCTCCACTAGCTGCCCGTGCCACAGAGAGTAGATTATAAGATCAGTACCCTCTGTTACAAATGTCTCCACAAAACTGCACCCTCCTACCCCTGTGAATTTGTCTTAATCTGTACACTCCTTCCGTTCCCTCCGCTTGCTGCAGATACCTTGTGCTACGAATACCTAGATTCAACCAATCCACCCTTGGCCCCCCTCTTTCTCTATTTAGGTCCATCTACGTGGAATGAGCTCCTCTCTCTCTTCGCCAGAACCTAGCTATGACACTTTTTAAATCCAGCCTCAAGACATATTTATTTCAAACCTAAGGGTTTCCCCCCTCTGGTTTCATATCGGAACTATCCCCCCTTCACTAACCCCTGTCCTATCACCTGCTAAAGTATTACGACCCGTGTGAGTGTGTGTGTGTGTGCTTTTGAAAAACATTTGGAATTGAAATTTTATTTCATAGATTTTGTCTGCAGCGTTTCCATGTTTATTACGTCTGTTTGTTTTTAAACTATTTATTATTTATATTGATTTTCATGACTGTAAAAATTAGGTTGAAAGTATGCGCTTTGGGTTTGTCTTTGCAGATATAGCGCTATACAAGTTCCATTTTTTTATTATTATGATTATTATCTCTGAGGGGGGAGGGGGGGTCAACCGCCATGTTGGCTGTGGGACAGGAGAGAGAGAGGCCCTGTGAGGGGGGAGAGGAGAGGCCCGGCCCCAGAGAATGTCCCTTTACTGGTGCAGGTTTTCCGGTCGCTGAGGTCACAAATTTCCACTTGCTGGAGAGATGTGCAAGCCAGGCCTGGAGACCCCATGGGAGGTGGGACCTGTTTTGCTTTCTGTCTTTTTTATTTTAATATTCTAGAATGGTCAGGAGTCACTTGTGGTAATATGTATAGGTTGGGTTTTATATTGTTTAATGAAATTTTTCAGTTACAATGTCTATGAAAATTCAGCTATGTGGAATAGCCCGGGGCTCTTTGCAGTATGTATGGTATCCCACCCTTACCTGTTGCTCAAAGAATTTGTTAAATGATTTCAACTGGGAAAAAAAAGTATGCCTTAAAAGGAAGGTTTTTATCCTAAAATCACGTTTTAAATAATTGTTAAAAAGGGATGCATTTAAAAAAAAAAAGGGTCATGTTGAGGATTTGCACGGCTTGCGTGAAAAAAAAAAAATCATAAAGAAGTAAAAAAAATGAGCTAGAAAGTACAAAAAAAGTTTTTCTAATGAAAATCCCCCCCCCCAAAAAAAAAAAAAAAAAAAAATCAGAGCAAGTGAAAAGAAATGTGTTGTACCTAAACCGTGTCTTTACTGTGGGCTATATCGTTGTTCATACCTAGCGCCCCCGGCATTGCAGAAGGAGAAATTTTATGGAACTCTGACAGGAGTCAGAGGGAGCCAGTTTTCCACACAGGTCCGTAGAGCCTGGGTGGCCGAGTGGGTAGAATGTGTTTGATGCTGGATTCAAGGATGGTGGGGTCAAGGTTGGAGACTCGTCACAGCCCCAGGCAAGAAGAGAGTTTCTCTTCAGAGGCCAACAAATAATGTGGGGACTCTGCTCCCCTCCCAGTCCCTCTGGAGGAGACTTTCAACCCAGGTTTCAGTTTTGCACCTACAGTCCCAGTGCCTGCCCCTTTTTTCCAAACCCTTTCTCCACATGTGGGTGGGGTGGCTATAGGACAGCGGGGTAAACAACCTGGAAAGTAAATGGGGGGAATAGCATGAACCCACAGTCATTTTGCCAATGTTTATTTCAAGATGTGTTGAACGCTTTGTAAGTATCTTCGTCCAGTACACAAAGTTGTAAAATGAGAGTTGTTTACCATGTGCTTTTTTTCCATAACAGTGAAGTAACCACCATCTCTCTTTTCAAAATCAATCCAGTGTGTCCTCACCCCCATGATCCCAACAAGTGAATTAAAAGCTAATTCTCCATTTCGAATTCCTTTCTTGAGATTGGTGATTACTTGTACAGCCTGACGTCTATCTTCTTCTTCTCTGGAAAAGGGAGATTGTCAGGCCCCTCACTCAGCCACCCCAGAGTCAGTTTTATGCTTATGTAGTAGACCCAGGCATGGCATTTCTCCTTTTTCTTGTTTTCGTCAGTGCTTAACATTTTCCGCCGTATTTCAATTTTTTTATCAGCCACCATTTTTAATTTTCTGCTGTCCGCAGTCAGAACAAAAATTCATGCGAACAACATTCAAAATGATTAGAAGAATGCGCAGCATCTTTCGACTGTTGAGACATGACCTATATTCTGACGTCACTTTCGATGCGCAAACATTTCGGAATGCAATAAGATGAGAAATTGGGTCCGCTATTACCGCTTTTAACCTATCAGAATCACTTCACATCAGATCAGAGTGGATAGAACCCACGTCATAAATGTCCCCAAAGACACCTTGAGTGAAACTTCGGCAATAGATCGGGACGAGGCGACTGTTGTGCAAAATAGCATGATGTCAGACACGCTTCTTTCATAGACTTTCTGCGATGAGAAACTTGAATTCAGAACTTGTGCTTGCGCAAAAGGCAGCTTTGTACCGCTGGAGTGAAAGGCTCAGCTAAGAAAAATGACAATTGAAGTGCGATAGGTGCAAAGTGACGTCGTTCTGTTTAGGATGACTGGCACTTTTGTCATTGCAGCAAGTGCCCATCAGTTTTCCTCTTTTTTTCCCTCCACTTGTTCTGCGAGTGAAAATCCCATGCCTGGTAGACAGCAAGATACTCTCCCCCGACAGTCGGACAGAAAAAACCTACATGTTTAACTGCCTGATGAATCATCAAAGAACATTTAGCTTTTCAGCGTGTACAAGTGAGTTTTTCTCCTTGGTGAGTTGTACGTCCTAAACTCACCCCTGGATATGCGTCGCCGCCCTCTTGCCCTCTCGAGAGACCCAGCACAGCGCAGACACACTTCGCCACCCAAGGGAGCACCAACCTCACCGGGTACACGCCTGCACACGCAACTCTTGAAGACTGCGGCGTCCCCAGCCCCCGTTCAATGTGACGCGCTCTTTTTTTTGTTCTGTTCCTTACTCTCTCTCCGCGCGCGTTTTTGCCTCTTCCGCCTTTTTTTCTCTCTCTCCTCTCTAACACAGTCCCCCCTCCTGCTCAGGGGGGAGTATGTTTCCGCCTCCCTCGTCTTCTCGCATAACGCACACCCCCACCTCTGGCGTGCTCGTAAGGCCAGGCGCCCCTGACACGTCGCGCCCTTCTTCCCCACTTCTCAAGGCTACGCGGACGTTTGATGTTTTGCGATTACCCTCCACCTCCCCCCACCCACCACCACCCCTAGAGGATCCTCTACTTAATTCACGCTGCCAAATGCCCATCCGAACCACAACTCGCCCACCTTCTCTCACCAATCACAGCTCCAGCACCTCGGCCTCATGGCACCCATCGCGTTTACTCTGCAACCAACACCCACACGACCCCTGACCACACAGCATGCACCCCCACCTAGCAAATACCTACTACGCACGACAGACGAGTGTGTGTGTGCTGTGAGACACACATATTATCGCGTGTCTACCTACCCACTAATCAACACACCCACACCAGCCGCGTCATGTCTGGTAGCGTGCGGCTCTACCAACCCTATAAATATGTGTTCCCCCCGAAACGACACACCAACCCTAACCTAGGTTACTCGGATGGAGAGTACGGTACACATGTCCTGGGCTACATACAACAGATGGTCTAGTACATTACCATACACTCAAGAACGCACTGATGAATGACGAAGCATACACCATCATAACTTCACGACGCACGAGCGACTGCAGCAATTTCATACTGAGATTCGAGTGCTAGTGATTGTTGGATTTCAGATAGAGAGAGTAATCAGTTACTCCACATCCAGTCTGTCTGATTGCATTGACAGAGTTCGATCGGACGCTCAAAAAGAGACCGCTATAGCGTGAACACACGGGTGCGAGTTCTGGATAGTAGACCGCTCGGAGTGCCGTAGAGCTATTCGGGGCCTTTTGGATCGATTTGATCGGCAGATGCCACATGCAGGAGTGTAGCAGTGTGTCTCTGCTGCGTGGTGTGGCTCTTGTGAGAGTGAAAGAGGCGATAGGTGAACGGTGAGTGAGGTGATCGTCATGTTGTGTATGTCTCGCTTAATCTGAGAGAGGGACGGCGTGTTATGAGGCAGTATATAGAGAAAGTGCGAACATACTGACGTTACCGCACAATGAAGCTGTATGATTATGAGATCGAGTCAGTCTGAGTGTTGGTGAGAGCCTCTCAGGTTTCTCAGACACTATACAAATACATAGTCTCAATCGCCGATGGGAGCCAGCCGAGCAATAGGGCGCGTGTCAGTCAGCATAGTCCAGGGGTGGGGGAAGCGGGGGCAGATGAGAGCTCGCAGGAGGAGTGCGGAGCAGTCTTGCGTAAATCCATAATCACAATCTCACTGATCGTTATACTTTGGATGTAGCAGCGAGCTTGATCGATAGTGGCCAGATATTGACAAGCTCCAGCACAGGAGCAGCTAGCAGAGGGACTCCTATCTTGATAGTAGGTCTCACTAGCTGAGGGACACCTTATCAACACCTTACGCGACATGACTCTCTGGGAGTGTCAACTTTTAGCTAAATGGATACTTGAACACACGGAGGCTATCCTTCTACTATCCTCTGCTCAGCAACTGTAGACATGCTTTCACTCACTGAGATTGGCCATAAGAACAGTAGCCAACAACCCTGTCTACCATTCTCCCAAGCCCAAAGGTATAAAAACTCGGCGGTGACTAAACACGAGCAAGTCAAATGAACATGTCTCTAACACTTGCGCGGCCTCTCATAATACCCTGGAGAGAGAGAGAGGTGATGCCTGGGTAGAAGACTTGTATATAAGGGAGGTGGGGGGAGGTCCACGAGGGGTTCAAAGCCCAGCAGGTGCTCCACTGCCAGAGTTATGGTGGTTTGATCGCTGAGGCTGCGGCTACAGGGATCGGGGGCAGTGGATGCCAGGGAGCAATGCGGCGCACTGTGTGAGCGATTACTGGTGTGAGAGGGAAGCGCTGGGGACGTTAGTAGAACAGAGTAAGCGAACATAAATCGTCATCCACATTGTATCTATGCCTCTAACAACAGAAAAACTAATAAACGAGGATACTATAGTAACAACATCAACTAGCATCACGCCACAGTACGACAAGACACCAACAGCTCTATGGACGAGAAGACACTGCACCCTCTGTGTGCGCGATCATACACTGCTCATCAGCACATCTGTACAGCGACCTCTGCTCACATCTGCTGACAGAGCGTCACTCTTCGAATCTCGATTAAGCGCGGATCACATTACTCGCCTCGGAGAGCTTCAACCTAGCAGTCGATAGCGGCGCGGACACATAACTATACTGACTGCACCCGTGCAACGGTCAACACACTTCTGAAAGACAGTCTCCCGTGCTGTTCACCGTCGTACATAAACTCGCACCGCTCATGTTTATATCCAGGAGATGTCCTTTAATCTGGTCAACACCTTTATTGCTATAGCAGAGTAATACCCTAGGAATCAACGTCCATATACAGCTGGAACTACGCGCTGATTACCACCTTACGCAATTCATCTCCTGATACGTTCGTAATATAATGGCTAGGATTAAGAAATGTAAAATTGAGTATCTCTATCATCGATTGGTCTTGAAACGACTAAGGTATTATTCTCCTAGATTGACATCTTAGAACCTCTGAAAACACGAGTTGTTCCCGAGCAGCCCTAAGAGATTGCAAACACCTCAACAGCACGAAGAAAAGTCATATGAAAAGATGAGAATATCTGTCAACACGCGCAACCAAAAACTTTTTCTCACAGAAAATGAGTCGAGTCATCCAACAAATTGAAGGGAACAGTTCTCCAGCCTGATGTACACCTTAACAAAAGATAACAGATCGCATAATTTTTCCCCATAATAAACTTACTTTCCTATCCTCTAGCTAAAAAATGAATTCATAAAACCAAATTTTCTGGGTTTGAGCCATTCACCTGTTTATACAAGACAAGCCTCTCTACGAATAGGTTTGTCATCAACTTTTCCCCGCTCTGTTTCCAGCATCGACCATCAGTTCTCTTTATGATCATGACTGCTGGGCTTAGTTGTCACTTCCCAAGCTTCGATTCCCTCAGTTTGGCATTCAAGCAAAATGCAGTACAAGCTTAATACAATCCCTCATAAAGTTCTTCTCTATCCGTCCAAATAAAAAGTGGTTTGCAGTCATATTGCCTGCTCTGGATGTTTCACTTTAGCCAAATCTCTTCATGTTTTCAAACGACTGTTAACGGTGTCAGTCCACCAAAGTGTCAACCTCATCCAAACTGTGTTTGGCCCAGAACGCACAAATCAGCTGCTACTGAATCTGGATCAAAATAAGCTTTTCTTTCGGATTTACAAAAGACTGTGCACTACACTCACACACACAAGTGTGTACTGGATAAAATAGGCTTTCCTTCAGATTTTTACAAGACCACCGTCATATGGATAAAAGCTCAGTGTCTGAAGACAACCACTACCTGACCAAAACCACTGACCACGCTTACTGGATGGCTAATTCAAATAGTCCCCCTGTTTTGCTTTTGCACTTTTTCATCTTGCGGAGATAAAATTCCCTGCACATGGCTATGAAATCATTTTGGGGGGAATTTTTTTCTACAGACTGCGTGTGTGCTGCGTATCATAGAAAACAGTGCTCATGCTAACTACCCAGAAAAATACGGACTCCCATGCACAACATGACACACAAGACTTAACACCCCCATGTCAACCCCAACACTTACACTTACGCACCCACCCCCACACCTTACCCACCCCAAACAACCGTACACACCATTACTAAACCCGTACAACCCTTACCACACTACAACCACACACTTACACCTATACACCCCTACCTTAACCAAACACCATACCACCCCCACCACCCTTACACAAACACTTACCGATACATACACCCACACCCACACTACCAACACACACCCCACCCCAACACGTACACCAAACACCTTTACCACTACCCATACCAACCACCAACTTACCCAACATTACACACCCACACCCACCACACCACCAAAACCATTACACCCACCCAAAAAACACCACCACTAAATCTTATACCACTAACCACACCCACACACCCCAAACACCAACCCCCAACCTACACCTACACACCACAACACATTACCCCCCCCCAACCTTACCCCCCCACACCCTTACACCCACACACCCTAACTTAACCACAATTACCTTACCCCCACAACCACACCCCAACACACTTAAATCCCCAAACCCCCAAGTTAAAACCCACCAAGAAGAAACCATCCTTACTAAAACTACACACCACACCCAACACCCCCTTACCCTTACACAAAAACCCCCCAAACCCACACCCCATACCCATTACACCACCCACTTACTACACACCAAACACACACCACCCTTACCAATACCCATACCAACCCTACCCACACCAACTACCTTACTTACGCCCCCCCCCCCATATTTCTCAGGAAGAGAAAACACCCTCGTGTCTAAACTGGAACAGAGTGAGTGGCCAGTAAAGCTCAGTCATACACAGCGTCACTCAGCATCTGAGGGGTACAACATCTTGCAGCCTCAAGTCCAGGCTGAGCCTTTCGGATGAGCGTTTCCCCTCCAGATTAAAACTGGTTAACCTCCATTTCCATCCTGCACCGTCTTTCGGATGTGGCGACAAAGCAAGATCCTGTGTGTAACACACACACACCATCACGACACACACCCACGTTGAATCCTCTGTCATGGGAAAGATTAGGCCAGTGTAGTGAACATTCTGGCACAGCATTTTCCAGAAGGGTCGTGTATGTACTAGCCACCCCTACCTCACACCTACACTGTCATTGAATATTACAGACACTCTATAAATTATACCTACATTCCTGATCTTACACTGCCTCCCACCAAACCCTTACCTAACACATGATGAAATATCAGCATGGGTGAAACTGCCCCCCAAAAAATGCAAAGAAAGAATGGATGGAATCCAGGAGCCAACAGGCTCCGGTGAGCGTTCAAAAGGGTTGGGGTGGGCAAAAACTGGAAGAAAAACCCTTCATAAATTGTGACAAGTTCCAGCTGTACCTTATAAATCATGTCTCTTTAAATAAATCAATCTTAGTACCTTTTCTTTAAATTTCTATTTAATAAAAAAACAAATAAAACCTTCAGGTATCCTTTCCATTCTATATTTTCTAACTTCTGTTAACAGTTAACAAAAAAAGAATCTTTGAATACACCATCTTTTGTAAGAAAGTTGCATCTTTTAGGATTTGTTTTTTACTCTGTTATCTCAACAGTACAAAAGGGGAATGGTTCTGCCTTCTGTTAAATAGTCAAGACTCCCACTGAGAAAAAGCAAAACTCCCTGAAATTTTATGGATTATTTTTTGGGTGTAAAATCAGCACTCAAAATAATGCAATAAGCCGCACATTTGAACAGTTATCACACGTTATTCATACAGATTACCTCCCTTTAGCTTCTCCATTTCATTTCTTTTTCCTTTCTTCATCTGACCTAGGCTGGGGTGTGCAACTGATAAATCTCCATCAGTATTTTGTATGAGCTATTTCTCTTTTTGTTCATTTATGGATTATCTTCAAGTATCAGATACAATGTGCAGTTTCTTCAGTCTTTCTCACACAACTGAGGAGCTCGGCTTTCAGCTTCATGCAAAACTTTACTTCAGAGTAGGAACAGATTTTAAAGCATTCCACAAGACTTCACAAATATTATGGATATGCCGCTTTTTCAGACCGTCTCACATAACCATTTACTTTTTACCCTTGTTCAAAGAAACGTGATGCAAGTCCCCATCCAATGTCTATGTGAGTGAAAAGTAAATTTGATAAAAGCCACAGACATGTTAGACCTCCTCATCTTCTCTTTTGCAGTTGTACTTTTCATGACTGTGAACACGATCATCCTGTCAGCTCTTTGCCTGTGGATTGCTCATGATGGCTCACCAAGCAAATTTATCGTCAAAGAAATTAAATTCACCTTTACCAATCTTTCCTCTGCACAGTCCAACCCTCTTGGTAACAGAATCCATGTTTGCCAGATGAAATTTACTCCAAAGGAATCAAGAGCCTAAAAGGTCATGATCTTTCTAGAGTTTGCAAACTGACCACTGCCCATCTTCAGAGAAATGGACTTCTTCCTTGGTAACTTTCCTGTGTTTTTGTTGGTCACTTTTCTGAGAAGTAAATGATGATGATGAATGTTTCTGCTATCCACTTCCTGTTTATTGACACAACAGCCATTTCTAATCGAAAGATTATCTGCAAAATGCCCATTTTGATGACGAAGAGTACTAGAGTGTATTTAACAGAAACAGGGAACTCCGCTATGAAGCAGAACAGTTTCACCCATGCACTGAACTTACTCTAGCCCTGTCTGTCACAGCTCTCCACTGCTTTCCCAAACTCTCATCATCTGGCCTTGCGGTGATATTCAGGGGGTGCAATGCTGTGATCCGCATGGCTGAAGAGGGTGGAGGAATTCTTCAGCATGTATCTGCAACACAGACCAAAAAACCTTTATGAATCCTCGTTCTGTCAATAGAACTGGGAGGTTCATTATTCTCAAGTCACTAAACTGCGCATACAAACCATCTTTAAATTCAACCTAGGAGGCAGCCACCTGCATCTACAGGGATTTATGTCTACAACATGATCATGATGCCAGTGTGCATGGTACGTGTCAATTTGTCAATCAGAAACATTTTCTTTAAAAAGAAAAAAAAATGGCACAATGCTCTTTGTGGCAGACATGCACTCCCGAATAGAGAGCAGCCCAAAATGTCCTGCAGAGAAATACTACTGGTGACTGAAAGCAGTAGATAATGATACAATACAACGATCTCTACTGAAATTCAAGGGCCGACTTTAAAACTTCCCTTTGAAAGCTTGTCATGTCTGTGCATGCGTCCACAACCAATGGAGCCTCAAATCAGATCCGACCCTCATCTTTCATGGAAGAATATATTATCATGAATGACCCAGGCTGGAAGCAGAGGACTTTGCAGCCCTGGGAGTGGACTGACTCTTCACTTTCCTGGCACCATCACAGTGTCCATCCTTTCATTCTCCACAGAAACTAGGCAGACAGTGGTAGGGTGGGCAGTCCCTGACCTGTTCCTGTTCCTCCTCACACTGCACACGTGTTGTCATGCCAATGACTGTACAGTGGCAATGCAATCACTGATGGCAATGCACTGTTTCTCAGTCATCCACACTGCACCTGTCAGTATGGCAGTCACCAACACTACGGGCCACATCTAAATTCAGGATGGAAAAAAAATTTCATGAATCACATTATCAAGGGTTGGGGGCAGGATAGCCTGTGGTTAGAGTGATCACATTGCGCTCATGATCTTCTGACCCGGGTTTGAATCTCATTCAAGAGAATTTTTTCCTCGGTTTAATTATCAGCTGACTCCACTCCTGCAAAAGGTCCTATTGGATGAGACTATAAACCGAGGTCCCAGAGCGAACGCACAACAGAACACTGTGCACAACAACTGTCTGCTTTTCGGAATAGTAGGGGCCATTTGTGGCTATGGGAAACAGATAAACAAAATTTACAAAACTGCATACAACACAGGGACTGGGATGTAAAAAGCACATGCTTATATTCCATTATCCACAAAAATACAAATATATAAAAAAACTAAAGGTTTCTGCTGTCGTGATGTCAAGACGATGAACAATTCAATAAAATTTTAAAATTAATCATTGCCCAAACACTAAAGCAAAATCTGATTCAACATTGACACTTGGCATGTTGATTCTAGGATTTCAAAAAAGGGGGCCCTGGAATGTGTTTTGTTAAGACTATAAATGTTATTGGTGCAATGACTGTACAGAAATAGGTTGAATGCAAGCCCTTTGATTTGTCTTTGGCAAGATATAGGCGCTTAAAACAATTTCCATTCATTATTAATACTTTACTGTGCCAATCAGTAATGTGTTTTAAAAACAAAATGTGAACGTTCAAAGTTTGGCCTAAATCAATCTTGTTATTGCAATGGTTAGGATGTCCTGCAGAGAGAGGATTGGTCGCCTATAGAGCAGACAGATTTAAAAAGCTTTTTCCACTGGAATATATTGTTTCAGCAAGATAGACGGTTCATTTATTTTATATGCTTCCCTGTAACCCAGGACTTACAATAGTGGCTTTTGATGTGTTGCTATACAAATTCAGTCACAGCTATATCAATTCCATAACATATATCATTCAGAACTGATCGAGCAGAGGGGAAGAGATAGCCTAGAACTGTTGTTTTACCATTTGGATAGATAAGAGAATCGTGGATCGCGCATAAAAGGAACCCATAGCAAAAAATATGAGGTGTCATGATCGAGTTTTTGTGGTAAACAAATCAGCTGCATGAATGCAAAAAATGACCCGGACCCAGGGTGTACTTAATTCAATGCAGAATGAAGGAAAATACAATTTCTTTGTGCGGTAAAAGGATAGTAGAACCTAATTAATGGGTGTTTTGTGTGTATGACTATTGAAAGTTGTAAAAAAACTACTTCCCTTGACAGGATTTTGGGACAAACATGTACCCGGGTGACCCTCAGGGTGATCAGGTTAAAAAGTGCTGTTCTGTAATTAAATAAGTAACAATAATACATGGAATTTATATAGCACTATAGCTTGCAAATAACACATCAAAAAGCGCTTACTTTCGTTCATACCATCCCATCAGACACACATTCAACATGCAGAAAAGCCAGTTACCATTAATAGTATTTTTAATTTTACATAATTCAAATGTATACACGACACACGCACATACTCTTGCACACCAAAAATAGCACACATACCTAAAAGGTTTATACACTCCGGCAGGGTGATGGGTTTTTGGCTGTTGAGGCATGGACAAAAATGAATGGGACAAGAGGGGGAGAATCTTAACTCTAAAATAAATATGTCCTTGAGGCCCGGATTTAAAGCGCATAGAGAAGGGCCTTTGGCGAAGGGAGAGAGGGTGGTCATTCCAGATCGATGGACCAGAAACAGAGAGAAAGAGCGAACGGGCCAACAGTGGACTAGGTTAGAATAATCTTAGGTATCTTAAAGCACAAGGATCTGCGCAGAAGCGGAATAAGGGAAAAGAGAAGGAGTGTACAAGTGATCTATTCACACGCAGGTAGGAAGGAGCTTGTTTTAAATGGAGCATTGTCACAGAGGGTAGTATCTTATAATTTACACTGCATCTGTGGCAAAACCAGGCCACCAATGGCGAGATCACAAGAGAGGAGTAATGTGCTCAAGATTTTCTTTCATTCGTGAGGACTAAATTGAGCCTGCAGGAGTTTGTGTAACGTATGAACTGGGAGTGGATAGATGAAGTGCTGGCAGACCACCAGAAAGAGAATTGCATAAAATAGTCCAAGACGTGAGAGAAAATGATAAGACATGACTAAATTGGCTTGTTGCATCAGTGGACAGGTACCTTTCGAACTGTATGCACTAATACATATGCGCTGTAATTGATAGATAACCTACGACTGGCAGGTTGGTCGTGATGAATTTTGCATAGAGATGTTTTTTAATAAAATCGATAACTAACCCTAGATAATCACTACATTGGATAGAGGGGGACAAAGACTTAATTGCCGAATCAATTGAAGCTGTTGTGATGGGGAAGAGCGGTTTTGTGTTTGGTCCCTATGAGTATGGCTTCAGTTTTTATCTGCCATTTTAGCATGAATCTTGTTCTGTATCATTCACCTTTTTGGATATCGTTGAAGGCAGCATTAGTTCCAAATTGTCAAGAGGAGAAGACCAGATTTCAGTGTATCATGCTAAGAATAGAATCTCTGAGAGCTTCAGCCTGAGAAATGATGGTAAGATGATTATTTTAATGTGAAAGAGAACGGATGCGTAGGAGAGTGACAAGCACAGGGCCCAGAATCTGATCCTGTGGGACTTACTCCACATATCCAGTTTTGCCTGTGAGGTATGAAGTATTCTACCAGGTTAGGGCTGATGCCCTCTGTCATTCCAAACAACCTGTTTTTTTTAGGAGACGGACAGAAGAACTAGAGTGATCTTAGTGACAACAGGTGCAGATAAAGTCGAGAATAGGTGAGAAGGGAGATTTCCCTGGTCAAGAAGCATGTAGAAAGGCATGGTTAAAGAGTGTGGACTAAAGGGTGGTGCTCAGTGCTGTGGTTGGCGCGTAGACTAGACTGGAAAGGTGGAAGAAATTTTTGGAAAATGAAGTGGCTGATAGAGATTGTTTCAGACATCCTTTTTCACATGGACATTTAGAAATCAAAAGGTAGGTTAAAAGAGGTCTGTAATTCTTCACAGATTGTTAGAGTCAGGTCATGCATTTTGAGTAGAGGTGTAACTGTTTGCAGTTTTGAGAAGGCCTGAAGGAAAAATTCCTGAGAGAAAGCAGAGGTTTCACTATTTTTTGTGTATGGTCGGCGGTATGCAGTCTGTGGAATGCACTGAGTGAGAAGAGAAGCAGGTATGAGGATCGAGATCACAGATTTTATTGTCATTATCTCATTCAGAATTGTCCTTGATATTCTGGTCTTCGCTTTGTAGGATGAAGATATAATTTGGACGCGGAATGCCAGTGAATCTGGGGATGAGGCAGGGCGCAGAGGTTGGAAAGAAGTCTGATCCAGTCTGGAGCGAATGATGCGGACTTTGTCAGAGAAGAATGAAGAAAATATAGCAGGGAGTTCGGAAGGGCTGTAAACAGTAGGCAGAGGGCTTGTCTTTGCAGATCCCAGAAGAGTTGAGGTGAGGGGAAAAGAGATTTCATGGACGTAGCATCAAGAACTTGAGCAGAGTAATACTTTGTCTTTGCTGAATGGATTAAGGTTTTGACTTTGTTGGTTTGTTTTCGAAAGAGTTGTTTATTTATTTCAGTTTTTGTTTTTCGCCATTGTCGCTCGAGTTGTTGGTGTTTGCGTTTTGCGACCAGGATATCATGGGTGTACCATGGGGCGCAGGGCCTATCAGGAAGAATGAGGTCGGTGGGAGGTGCGTGCTTATTGAGCAGTTGGCCAAGAACAGTGTTGTAGTGTTTAGACGGGTCAGTGTGGTCAGGGATTAGTGACAGGCGTTCAGCAGCTTGGGTAGAGAAAGTTTGAATATCTATGGCCTTGAGATTGCGAGGGGTGATGCACTTTTTCTTTTTGATAGGCCTTGCAACGTTGAGAAAGAAAAGAATGGCAGAATGATCAGAGAGCAGTTCATTAGTGATGGATACAGACGTGACGGGAGATCGTGATCGCCATACCCATAGCAAAAAATGATGAGGTGTCATGATCTGAGGTTTTTGTGGTAAACAACTGCATGAATGCAAAAAACGCCTGGCCCAGTGTGTACTTTATTCAATGCAGAATGCAGGAAATATTATTTCTTGCGGTAAAAGATAGTATAAATATATTTAATGGTTTTTTGTGTGTAGTGACTATTGAAAGTTGTAAAAAAAACTACTTCCCTTGACAGGATTTGGACAAATGATGTACCGGGTGACCTCAGGGTGATCAGGTTAAAAGTGCTGTTCTGTAATCAGCGCATCCACAGAAATGACGTCCACTTGAAGTCACACTCTCCACATTCGTGGGGTGGTTGACATTTTGCAACATGCGCTGAGATTTTTTTCTGCCACTTGATACATTTTCAGACCATTGACCATTGTGATTCAGAATATTTTATTGCCATTTAAGTCATGTAGACTTATTTGACACAACAAAAACATCAACTATAATTATCTATTTTGGCTTAAAGTGATGTATACTAAAAACATGTTGCATTCTACTTCTCTTTTTCTCTTTTTTACAAAACACTCATACACATATCTGATGATATCTGCTTGATATATGTCAACTGTGATTGTCACTTAATTTATGTACACAGTTTTTGCGTTCTTTGGTTTTGATTTTTAATAACAAATTATTTCTGAGTTAATCATATAAAATACATTCATCGAGTAAATGAAATTAATCTTCTATTTTGTTACAGTATCTACATTTTCTGTCCTCTCTGGATATATTTTGGTGCCTCCCTTTCTCTATCATTAAAGTATGGCAGCTTGTGTGAAATTTACATCTTCTTATGAGTTTTGTTTTCATAGTTTATTAAGTATGGTTCCAGTCTGTATTCTTTGGTAGCAAAGTCATACAATTTTAGTTTTGCAAACTCTTTCTTCTGGTAGATCCAAAATGTTTTATACATGTCCTCAAGTTTTCTTCTAACAGCATAACTCAACCAATGAACTTGTTTGAATCCAATTGTGTACAAAATATTTTTAACTGTGTTGATCCATTTATCGTATGTATTCTTCTGATACAAATAATCGTATACTATTCTAATATAAGAGTCTGGTTTTGATTCTGTCAAATGAATCCAAAAGGATATTATCTGGCATATGATTTTAAGGGTCAGTGGAAATCTTCCTAATTCACCCAAAGTGGGTAGTACTAATGCTTTTTTTATGAACTCCTAGTATTTGTTTATTCAGGTGGAATATATGCACATCCTATGAAAATATTCTTGTTTGATGATTTTGATGAGTTTTCCTGCATCACTGGCATCCACACAATATCTGAACTATTTTGCGGTAAAAATTTTATACTTTTTCGATAATCTTCCTTAACTCATTGGAGTCGCAGTGAAATGGATCCCGCCATTTTGTGGTGACGCATGATTTTGGCTATATTTGAAAAATTCAGCAGACTTACCCAACATAATAATGACATACACATTATACATCATTGAAAAGTTTGTAATGTCTTCTTTTGAGATTGTTTCACAGTTTTTTTAAAAGATGACTGTATTTATTTTTTACAAATTTTCAAAATATGTCACTGAATGCTGAAAAATAAAAAGTTTTGAAAATTAGGGCTGGTATCTTAAATGGCCTTAACTATTCATCTACTAGTTCCATTGAACCAATGTGATGATTTTTCACCAAAGTAAACTTCCCTGAAGCTGGCAGAATCCATGTGATTTCACTTTTTGTACAACATGAACTTTTTTTTTTAAAGAATCATAACACTGAGTGCCTGAATCCCAAAGATATTCACTTGTTCCCATTTCAAACAAATTAGCCACAGACAAAAACTAGGCAAGACTTGTGGTCAAGGAAAGCAACTTGGTGTTAGAAAATGATTGCCCTACAGCCTAGTACTTTCCTTTGAGTTAAGTCTGCGGATTCTTAAGCTTCGGCACGTCACAGTAAAGGAGAGGAGTGCCGAAGCTACAACCTCAATGAGTTAATGAAAACTGAAATACCTCCTGAAGCACTGACAGATCTATTTCTCTTTGGTCTGCAGTAGTGCACAGACATATATCCTGGTAGAGTTACATCTTCTACAGTTTTTTTTATCTAAATGTGTTTCTTGTAAAATTATTACATCGTATAACATCAACATGTCTTTTATGTGTACGTCATTTAGTTTGTTTACATTAATTCCATCCACTTTTCCATAGATACTTCTAATATTCCATGATAATATTCTCATGTTTTACTCATTTGTTGAATATTATTGTGAACACAGAGATCTTTCCCAATGTGGTAAACAAAATATGTGCATATTATTTTAATGAATTATAGCTGGGGGGGTTTCCCGTTTTAATATCTCTAACTATTGAAATGCTTTTCATTCTTATAATTGTTTAACTGTCTATGATGCCAAAACAATAATGGCAACAAATTATATTATCATTAAAATTTACATCATCAAGAGAAAAATTTTACATTAAGATTGTATTCATATTTTAACTATTAATTAACAAACTTGACAAACTTATCCGTTGGATCCCATAAAACAAAA
>CM054150.1:63192357-63225167 GCA_028751875.1 Rapana venosa
AGAAGCGTTTTTAAAGTGTGTACTAGGGTGGTTTCAGTGCTGTGGTTGACGCAATAGGCAGACTGAAACTCAGGAAGAAGATTGTTGGAGAGAAGGTGGTTGTTGAGCTGTTAAAGATTTGACTTTGTTTACTTGTTTTCGAAAGAGCTGCTTATTAATTCCCGTTTTTGATTTTCGCCACTGCCGCTCTAGTTGCCTGCGTTTGCGCTTTGTGACCAGGATGTCATGGGTGTACCATGGCGCACATGGCCTATCAGGAAGGAGACGGTCAGTGGGAGGTGCATGCTCATCAAGCAGTTGGCTGAGAACATCATTGTAGTGTTTAGAGGGGTTATTGTTGTCAGGGGTTTGTGATAGGCGTTCAGCAGCTTGTGAAGAGAAAGTTTGAATATCTATGGCCTTAAGGTTGCGACGGGTGACATACTTTTTCTTTCTGATAGGCTTTGCAATATTTAGAGAGAAAAGAACAGCGGAATGATCAGAAAGTAGTTCATCAGTGATAGATACAGATGTGATCAGATCTTGGGAAATATCAGTAATAAGCCAGTCTAAAATATGTCCTGATCTGTGTGTTGCTTCGTTTACCAGCTGAGAAAGAGAGTGGTTCGACAAAGAAAGAGACAGACGTTTGACATCAGAAGAAGACTGGTTATCAAAATGGAAGTTAAAGTCCCCGAGAATGATGAGCTTTCTGGGAGAGAGGCTGTAGTGATCCAGGAGTGACTGAAACTCTTGATGGAAAATGGAAGATGTCAGATTATTCTTACGGCTTGGAGGTGGACGGTAAAGACAGCAGAAAGTAATAGAGTGGCCAGGTGTGTTGAAGTTGAGTTCACAGACTTCGAAAGATTCAGGTGAGAAAGGAAGGGAGTGACAAAAGAAAGAGCAGGTTCGAGTGTATCTTATAAACGATGGCAATGCCACCCACGGAGGGTCGGGGAAGAGAAAGAGTTTTATAACCAGGTGGTGTCAGAGTTTTTATTTTCGGTTCATGACCGTGTGGTTTTAAACCAGTTTCTGTAAAAATGTTAGATCAATGTTCTTTTCAGAGATGAAATCAGAAATGAATCAGCTTTACCCTCTGGCAGACAGATTGCACGTTGAACAAGCACATGTGAAGGATGTTAGAAGGAGGCAGAGGGTTGATGATAACTGTGTGTAATTAGGATAACTGTCAGTGGAAGAGGATGAAGGCGATGGTAAAGATGTGGAGAGTGAAGAGCAGACAAAAGTTTGGATTGAGAGTCAGGTGTAGAATCTGGTGAAAGAACTGGGGAAGTTCGGGGGTTACATTGCATGTACACCATGATACACATTATCAGAACACGTTTATCAAAGTCATAAACACAGGCGAAGCAGGTGGATCAGAGGGAAGCGAAGCAGAGTTGTCCATGGTTACGGTCGTAGCGGTAGTGACGTCAGAAATGAGGATGGAGACAGATGTAGGGGCCGCAGGCGACGATGTCTGCCGGCACGGTACCTCGTCTAGTTTTGTGGCGGTTGATTCCTAAGGTTTGAAATGTGTTGTTTAAGTTCGTGTGGTATATTGTGAACCCATGTGAGAGCAAAGCTCTCATGTCTTCGGCAGTAAGTGTCATATTGGTGGAAGGAGGACACTGGGTAGTTGTGGTGGGGAGATCTCAGTTCGTGTTTCACGTGCAATTTTTCACACGGCAGCAGGGTTACAGTAAAATGGGTCACAAGGACCAGCAATGTCAGTTGAACACAAATCATCAAGTCAGTTGAATGTTCAAAAATTTATCAGAAAATGAAAATTATAAATTAAAGTAGTTCGAAATGTAAATGATAATAAGGAAAACCAATCTGACCAGTCAATGCACGGTGAAATTACAAACACGTAGATATAACACTTGTTTTGCTGAACGTAGAAAAAAGCACAAAAACAACACTCAAACACAGAGAGATGCACCCTGCTGCCATCCAACGCAAAGGCCAGTCACTCAATATATCAAACACACACACAGAAAAGTGTGATGCACAGTCTACAGCACTGATTTTCACAACATGCTTACAGCGGATAGATCTATAGTAAACTTCATGTCATTGTTAATTGTGCCCTTTCCTCAAATACAAAAATGTCTAAAGTTATGAATTGAATTCAACTCCAGTCCAAA
Organism: Rapana venosa; assembly: GCA_028751875.1. Classification (NCBI taxonomy): domain Eukaryota; kingdom Metazoa; phylum Mollusca; class Gastropoda; order Neogastropoda; family Muricidae; genus Rapana; species Rapana venosa. The sequence continues at coordinate 63,194,493 of CM054150.1, forward strand.
TCAGAAGTGGAGGCAAAAATCAAAGGGACACCCCAACCCTCTGAATTTTACTTGCCCTGCCCAAAGTGTTCATACCGCCACAGTCACGCATGCACGAACCCTCCCACGAAAAAATGTCGCATGTCCTGCTCCACTTCAGCCCGTGCGTTGCGGTCCAGAAAAAATGAATGTCAATGGGTTCCCTTCCTTTCCTCCCTAAAATCCCATTGCCTTCACCCGAAACGCTTCGTGACGTGTGGTGCTAAGTCAAGCCCTTGTGTTGATAGAAAACCACAGCCTCCCTTCTTTTCTCATGACACAGAGTGCGAGCGATTTAAAGCATCCAATGCCTATTTCTAATCACTGATGTTTATGTTTTCACCCGCTGTACATTTTCAGTGCAGATGAAACATAGCCATTTTCTATAAACTTAAAACAACAGCACAACTCCTCTGAAGTTTGTTTTTGTATACTGTGCATGGTTGGTGTGTGAGTGTACACACATATGTTATTTTTCCCATGGATATTCTGCATAATGTATACTGCTTTTGTTTAGGTTGTTACACGCATGTTCATTCATCACATGATGAAATATACCAACATTTCGCTTCCATTACCTCTTTCCCACACCCCCCCCCACTCCCTCTTATTTTTTTATGGGTAATTTTAAAAAATTCATTTTTAAACCACACCAGGAACAGATCAGTGAGACAAAACAGTTAAAAGGGAAAATCCTTTTTTTTTTTTTTAAAAGGTAGAATACCCCCCCCCCCCCCCCTCTCTCTCTCCTCTTCTCTCTCAGCGCACACATACACGCACACGCACACATTTAGCTTTTTTGTTTGTTTTGGGGTGTCTTTCCCAGAATGTTTTTGCATAGAAATTTTGCTGTGGTGTGAAAGGACACTGTGTGTGTTTTTGTTGTGCAGGGAGAGTGCAGATCCTTGAGCAAGGAGTGGAAAGAAGGAGAAGAGAAATGTTGGTGGTAAGCGTTCATCAAATAGCATTTTCCCTGAGTGATGTATAAAATATATACCTGGGTTCAGAGAGCACCTAAACTTTAGAGCTGATGTTTTGAAAGTGATCATGTTGTTTCCCTTGTTTTCTGGATTTTTGTCCCTTTTGTTTTGAACAGTGTTTATTTATTCATTTATTTGTTTATTTATTTTCTTCTTTTAATTTGAGAATAAAGGAATAAGCACTCATGTGCTTTTTTACATCCAGTCCCCATGTGTATGTAATTTTGTAAAATTTTGTCATCCATTCCCACAGCACACAGTGACTTACTCTTCCGCAAAGCATAACGATTTTTAAAGTGTGCGCAAGATGTTCTACGTGCATTCGCACACGGGGCCTCGGTTTTTAGTCTCATCCGAAGGACTTTTGAGGGGAGTGGAGTTGGCACCGATGTTAACTCCAGAGGAAAAATCCTCTTGAAGGAGATTCGAACCCGGGTCAGCAGATCATGAAGACATGACTCTAATCACCGGGCTGTCCCGTCCCCTTCTTGTTGTGGTGAGAATTTGTCTGGGGTTGTGTTTTGGTGTTCAGTGGACAGAGGTGGCTTGTACAACGCAATGCTCCAAACCAAACGCAAGGAGTTTTCTGATTCTTTTCTTTCTGGGAATTCCCCTTGTCCCTCATTTTTCCCCCATGGTAAACTTGAGGCCTGGGTTTTCAAGAAAACTTCAATCCAATCTCTTTTTTTTTTTGATTTTGGAAATACTTTCTTTGGTTCTGTGATCTTCCAGTGCTTCAGTCTGCTTCAGATCAGCTTTTCTTTGGTTGTGTAAGGGTTGGTTTGGTTTGGTTGTTACTTTTTTTTTTTAGGGGAGGGGGGGGGGATGGGGTAAGTTCATTGGCCTGTTTAATTATTTACGACTTTTTAAAAATATTTTTTTATTTACTTGCCAAGTGCTGTTAGATTCAATATTTTGACATAGACTAGAAAAACAAATGTTGGTAATTATCATCATAAAGAGCAATGTTCTATATGGATGTGTTTAAATGTGATGGGGGACAGGGTAGCATCGTGGTCAGAGCATTGCAGCCACAGTGTGAAGGCCTGGGTTCAAGCCATTACTGAGACGCCCGCTCAAGGGTAAATTTTCCCTGGAGTTAATAATAATAATAATAAATGGAACTTATATAGCGCTATATCTCGCAAAGACAAATCAAAGCGCATACATTCAACATAATCTTACACAGTTATGCAATCAATGATAAATAATCAATAGTTTAAACAGATATTTACAAACATGGTGCGCTACAGATAAAATCTATGAAATAAAATGTAAATAGTCAAATGCTTTTCAAAAGCACACACACACTCACACAGGTCGTATACTTTAGCAGGGTGATAGGGCATGGGTTAGTGAAGGTGGGGTAGCTCTGATATGAAACAGGAGGGGGGGAATCTTAGGTTTGGGAAAAAAATATGTTTGAGCTGGGTTTAAAATGTCATAACTAGGTATCTGGCAAAGAGAGAGAGGGAGCTCATTCCAGGTCGATTGTACCCGAAATAGAGAAAGAGCGGCCAAAAGTAGATTGGTTGAATCTAGGTATTCGTAGGCACACTGTATCTGCAGTAGAACGTGAAGGAGTGTACAGGTTAAGACATTCACAGAGGTAAGAGGGTGCAGTTTTGTGGAGACATTTGTAACAGAGGGTACTGATCTTATAATTTACTCTCTGTGGCACAAGCAGCCAGTGGAGAGATTGCAAGAGAGGGGTAATGTGCTCAGATTAACATCAGTACCGACTCCATTCCCCCAAAAGTTCTTTGGATGAGACTGTAAACTGAGGCCCCATGTGCAAATGCACACAGAACATCTTGCGCACATGGTAAAGCCTGTTCTGCCTTTTGGAACAGTAGGCCATTCATGCTGGTAAGAAACAGATGACAGAGAAAAAACCAAAACCAACCAAAACCCTCTGCACACTGGGGCCGTGTTTGGACATCATCACTGAGTTGGAAAGTGGCTTTAGGACTCCAGTTACCTCTGCTGAGTTGAGAGCTTTTCCTTGTGGGTGTGTCCGTTCACCTGTGTGTTGTATTCATGGCTTCAGTTGTGTATTAGTGTAAAGTGTGTGTGTGTTGTATGTGTGTGAACAGTGTGTGTGAAAGCACTTTGATTGTCCTTCTGTACAAGACGTAGTGCTGACTGAAGACATGGGACATGATGTTGATGCAGGCGACAAGCCAATCCACAGGGCGGGGAAAACAGGGGAGCCTGGGGACATGTCTGTCGTTCCTGATCAGCTGCCAGACCTCAGGAGGACGTTGCTGTTGGTCCCTGTGAGGACAGGAAGGGTGTGGTAGGGGATGGTGACAAGGTGGACATGGAGTGAGGTACCTGACCAGGACAGGGGCTGACAGAGCAGAGAGAGCAGAATTTTCAGGGAGTGCGGGAACCGAACCAGGACCTGAGAGGTCAGCAGACAGAGTTCATGTGCTGTCTGTTTTTGGTTTTTGTTTTTGTTTGTTTGTTTATTTATGGGGGAGGGGCGGGGGTTATTTCTTCTAAAATGGACTGTGTACACTGTTTCTTTTTCTGCTGTCCTTTGTCTTTCGGGTATCAGTTGCTCATTCACTCTAAAATGCGGTCACTCTGACCAGTCTGGCCCAAGATTTGTCAGTGCCACATTTTCAGTGTCTATGAGATCTGCTTACTTTTACCATTTTTTAATAAACACTTTCAAACCCGGGGTAGGGGTTAATCCATACCACCCTGTTTCTCCCCTGGCTGGGGTACGGAGTTATCTGTTCCCAGCAGTGACTTTCCCTTTGGCCCTCCCATTCTGCCTGTTCTCACTTGTACCAGATACAAAGTACAACACTGTGGGTGCGAAGATACTAGAACCCACATCCTTTAAAAAAAATAAAATCTTCTTTGATTTTTAATTGTGATCTAAGGGACTTACCCTATACACTTTATATGGCCCTAAGTAGATCTACATGCGTGTATGAATAAACAATCCAAGAGATTGGTGAAATATAGAAAGTATGTAGGTTACACGCACACACACGCACACACCACACATACAGTGACAACACAACCAAGCACTCGACAAACACACACACACACACACACCCAAATCTGCAATATTCAACACAAAGAAAGTCTGTCCCAGTTAAATCTTTGAACACTTGTATCATTTACTATATTTAATTTTGTTTTTTTTGGATACAACGGGTAAGTTTTCCAGTTTGTTAATTAATAGTTAAAATATGAATACAATCTGAAGTTTTAAAGTAAAATGTATCTCTTGATGATGTAAATCTTAATGTAAATATAATGTGTTGCCGTTATTGTTTTGGCATCATAGACAGTTAAACAATTATAAGAATGAAAAGCATTTCAATAGTTAGAGATATTAAAACGGGAAACCCCCCCAGCTATAATTCATTAAAATAATATGCACATATTTTGTTTACCACATTGGAAAGATCTCTGTGTTCACAATAATATTCAACAAATGAGTAAAACATGAGAATATTATCATGGAATATTAGAAGTATCTATGGAAAAGTGGATGGAATTAACATAAACAAACAAATGACGACAAAAAAAAGACATTTGTGTTTACGATGAATAATTTTCAAGAAACACATTTCAAAAAAAAAAACGTAAAGATGAAACTCTACTAGATATATGTCTGCACACTGCAGACCAAAAAAATAATCTTCAGGCTTTCAGGAGGTTTTTTCATTTTTCTTTAAAGGGAAGATTATCAAAAAGTATAAAATTTTACCGAAAAATAGTTCAATATTTTTGGGGTTTCAAAAATGAGAAAACTCACAGAATCACAAACAAAATATTTTTCATGGGATTGCATATTTTCCACCTGTTTTTTCTTTTTTTTGGGAAAAGTTCATACACAGAAAATAGGGGAAAATTAAAACAAGACATAAAAAATTTGGGGTCTGAAAGAGTCAGATAATACTTGCGGAATCTAAATGCCGTCGGGAAAGACTGACTGACTTTAGAAAAAACCCAAACCAAAGTTATCAATTGACCTGAAAAAATAAAATATGACCAAGCTATAAAGGGTGCTAAAGGGATAGTTTGACAATAATAGGCAGACTTTAGCAATATTTTACAGACAACAATTTAAATAAATGGCCGAACATTAGGAATTCAGGTAGTTTTTACATTTTTTCAACCTCAAGGTTGTAGTTTTTGGGGATTTTTTTCTTTGTTAAAAATCATTTATGAAAAGTGAAAAATTTGAAAGTTAAGATTTAATGGAATATTGATCATTTCCACTTGTTTTAGATATAAAATACTAGATATAACAAAACACGTTTGCAGAAGTCATAAAAATAAAAACAACGGGCAATATATTACAAAGTTTTACCACAACAAACACGTTTTGTATGGGATAAAAATACCAAAAAAATTTCAAAAACCTCTACTACCTTTAAATACAACACAATACCCCAAAAAAAAACTCAACCAAAACAGTATTAAAAAAAATAAAAGCAGCCTGATTCAACAAACATAGTCAATAAATGTTCCAAAAAACTGTCGATACTTTCTAAAAAGTACAAAATTAAGCTTGAAGACCAAACTCAAAACCTGAAGAAGAATTAAACACAATAAAAAATGGTGTGACTCAAAATTAACAGTATGAAAAAAAAAAAAAGTTTTTTCAAATGCAATAAATAAAATCCTATAAACCAACTTCACAAAATTTTTTCAGAAAAGAAAATATATATACTTTAATAAAAAAGAAAAAAAAACCTTAAAACTTTCACTGGTATCAAAACTACATAGCCTTTGACGAAATCCGATATATTGGGGAAAAACTTTACAAAAATTAAAAGAAAGCGAAATGGGGGTTAAAGCATATAACCATATTGTACATAAATGGACTGAACACTTTAAAATCACTTATGGAAAAAACCGCAATAGATCCAGACCGCAAAAACAAGTACAAAGCAGCTCAATATTTTAAAAGATCTAATAACCCATTTCCCAATAAGCAAAAAAAAACAACGGTGGAATTAAAAAACAATCAAAAGGCAAAAAATAATAAACGCCTGGGAAAATGGAATTACAAAACGAAATGACAAATCATTTTTGTCTAATGTTAAGAACAATGCAGAATATTTTCAATTTAGTATTAAAACGGTATATTCCCAACTGGAAAGTAGGGGGTGAATGTTTCCCCCAAACTATAAAAAGATCATATACAAACCCCGAAAACACAGAGGAATAAACGTTTACAAACAATTGGAAAAATTTTTTGTCAAATACTGAATCATAGAATACTGAATATTAAAAATAAATGTATTTTCAGAAACAAGCGTTTCCGAAAAGCAGCAAAAAACGGACCAACTTCCCACTTAACAATTAATAGATATGCAGAAAGAAAAACAAAAAAACTTTATTGCTGCTTTGAATTTTTAAAAGCTTTAATAGTTGGGGGCAGAGGGTCTTCTTTTAAATTAAACGAAATAGAATTAACAGCAAAACTTTTAATTCATTAAAAACATGTTTCCAATCAACATATTTACAAAAATATGACAAACACACAGATGAAAAATTTGTCAAAAAGGGGACTCAGGGAAAAAACATTTAAATTCTCATTTTTTAATGTAATTTTTAAAGACATAGTTTAACATATTATGGAAAAAAATTTCCCAAAAGACAAATTTCCTTTTTACCTACTGATACCTACATTTTTATCAACAACCAAAATATCTTCAAACAAACGAAGAAAAGCAAAAATACGTTCTACGGGGTTTAAAGATAAACAAGACAAAAAAAAAGGGAAAGTTTTTAGAGATCACCTCCTAAAATTCCATTCATTTCAAATGTAGAACATGAATTGAAACAGTAGAAACCTAAAATATCTAGTGCGTTTTTTTATCGAATGGGAAATTTTTAAGCAAAACAAAACATTAGTAAAACAAAGCAACAAAGCAAATATACGCCTTTAAAAAAGGGGTTCATGGGCAAAAAAGTAAAACTACTATAAATAATCTTTTTTCACCACTGAAACCCCCTTTTTAACCAGGACAGAAGTTTGGTTTCCTTTTTGTTTTAAACGGGGGACGAATTTTTAAATTTTATAAAATGTTCAAGCATGCTTATGCAATCATTTTTGTATGAGAATTTTCATGTAAAAATTTTGTAAACAAAAGCTAAAAAGTAAAGGGAAAAAGGGGCCCCTAACCCATAAGGGCGTAGGGACGAGGGGTCAGAAACCCACTTTTCCCAGGCCAGCATAGAGGGGGGCGCCCCTCTCCTCTCCCCCGCCTTTCCCCTTCCAACCCAAAGAGGCAGGGACCCATTTTCAGCGGGGGATCTGGGGGGAAATGTACTGAACCAAGGGGCGCAACGTCACCCATCCAATGTAACCACCTCGACCTGCTTAATTTTGGGGGGGGAAAGCGAGTGCCTGACCACTGGAGTTCATAAAAAACTTTTGTACTACCCCCCTTTTGGGGAATTAGGAAGATTTTCCCCGACCCTTAAAATCAAAACCAATAAAACCTTTTTTAATTTATTTGACAAATCAAAACCCCGACTCTTTTAAAAAGAATAGTATACGATATATGTACAACGAATACATATGATAAATGGATCAACACATGAAAAATATTTGTACACAATTGGGTTCAAACATGCTGGACGAACCAAAGTACTCTTAAAGTTCATCAGTTGAGTTATGCTGTTAAAGACACTTGAGGACATATATAAAACATTTTGGATCTACCAGAAAAAGAGTTGCAAAACTAAAATTTTATGATTATGCTACCAAAGAAAAACAGACTGAACCAACTGAAAAAAACTATGAAAACAAAACCCATAAAAGACGTATTGTAAATTTCGCACAAGCTGTCACAATTTAATGATAGAAAAAGGGAGGCACCAAAATATATCCAGAGAGGACTGAAAATGTAGATACTGTAACAAAATAGAAGATGAATTTCGTTTACTTGATGAATGTATTTTCTATGATGAACTCAAATAATTTTTTATTAAAAATCAAAATGAAAGACAAAGAATGCAAAAACTGTGTACATAAATTCACATAATCACAGTTGATATATATCAAGCAGATATCTTCAGATATGTGTATGAGTGTTTTGAAAAAAGAAAAAAAAATGCAAAAAGTTTTTTAGTGTACATCACGTTTTTTGCCCAAAAAAAATAATAAATTTTAATTTAGTTTTTGGGTTTTTTCAAATAAATCTAAAATACTTTAAAAGGCAAAAAAATATTTTGAATCTAATCTAAATCACACTCACTCCCTCCCACACACACACATTCAAACTCCCCTAAAACGCACAAACACAACCATCATAAAACACCAAAAAACATGCATATTCACACATGTAAAATACCCCCCCCACCCCCTACACACTCACAAAGTCTGATACAATTTTTTAGTGGAAAAGGGGCGCTAAACTGAAGAGCAAACCCGTCTTTCCCAGGATTAGGAAATTTATAATTTATTAACCCTTGTTTTTTATTAGAATAAATAATGAAACTTTTTCCCCTGTTTTTAATTGGGGTTGTTTGTTTGTTGGGGGTAAATCACAACAAAACAAAAGGTTTAATGGGCTGAAAATGTATAAAGGGGGAAAAAAAAACTCACCGCAGTTCAAAATGTCAAACCCCCCCCACAATGTTTGGGGGGTGTGGCTTCAAAAAGGGCGTCATTTTTTTTGGGTGACACAGGCCCCCCTTTTTTGCAAATAAAAGCAAATGGAAAGCTTAAAAAACATGTTGCTTTATTTCTGTGGGGAAATTCTGGTTACAAAAAAATCACTTGTGAGGTTTTTGGGTGCCCCCCAAAAAAAGGCAACTGAAAATCAGTAAATTTTCCCGATCTACTTCAGCTTTAAATAAGTCCAAGAGGGGCCCCAAAACCTTTTTTTGTTTCGAATTTAATTGATAAAAAGGTGGGGAAAGTAAAGAAAGTCCCTGCCCAAACCAAAGAAAACCAAAACCCCCGGAAAGGGCCCATAAAAATCTGGGCCCTGCAATGGTTTAAACTTCTTCTTTGTCAAAAGCTCGACAGTGACTGTTTTGTCTTTCATTTGCGAGTGAAAAGGGTTTTGCCCCTGACGTTAAGTGCCGCAAGCCCGGGCCCCTTCATTTGACTTTGGGTTTGGGAGAGAATTGGGTTTTCCCTTTTTATCTTTCTTGGAAAAAAGGGGGAGGAGAATGGGCCAAGAAGGGAGAAAACCCCAAAAAAAGGTGACAGGAAAAAAAGAACAAGGGAGAAACAAAAAAGGATTAAAAAAAAAAAAAAAGGGAATTCTTTGCAAGAATGTGCAAAAAGGTGGGGATCTGTTTTTACTGACAGGCCCCCCCCTTCCCCCCAGGGACAGTGTTTTATGAGTAAAACCCCTGTGGGGTGGGTGTTTCCTCACTAGAGTCGGGGGTTCACCAAGGGGAAAAAATTTTGGGGTACCCAAACCCTTTTTAAAAAAAAATTTTTTTTTTAGCTGTATTTTTGACTTCCGGGAAAGGGTCTAAAAATGACACAAATGCTAGGTTTGTTGTTTTTTTTTTAAAGTCACCCCTTTTCCAAATTTGGGACAAAATGGGGCCCAATCTTCCAAAAGTGGAACAAGTTTTTAAAAAATCATGGGAAATGGGTCCCCGGTGGGACACATGGGCCTCAGTTGGGTAAATCTCATGGAAGGGCTTTAAAGGGGGTGGAGGGCGCACGATGTTTTCCTCCAGGGGAAAACCCCTGAAAAATGTTGCCTCCGGGGGGTGCTCAAATCCTGAGCCGTCAGATCCTGATGCCGCGCTCCTTTACCCCTTTGGCCCCTTTTCCCGCCCTGTCCCCCCTCATTGGCATTTCCTTTGGGGGTGATGGGTCCTTTCGGGTGGGCAAATGGTGACTGTTTTTGTTTTCCCGTGAACAGGGGGCAAGGGGAAAATCCAAAGGGGTCACCACCTGGGCCTTCCCCACCTTGCCATGCCAAAGGGAAAAAGAACCAAACCCAAACCCCCGAAACCCCCACCTCAGCCTGGGCCCCCCGCGGTGCTTTCCCATCTCCAACAGTTTCCCCCCCCCCTCTGCTGCCCGCTTTTTGTGGGGGAGAACCAGGATCAAATGGCCCCCATAATGGAAAAAAAGGGGGTTCCCCCGTGGAGATGGAAATTTTGCAGGGCAGTGTTTATCTAGGGTGTGCCCTTGGGAGGAAATTTCCCCCTTTTTTTTTTTTTTTCAAAATTTGGTCAAAAAAATTTTTACATTGGCCCCCCTAATGGGCGCAAGGAAAGGGAAAAAAAAAAAAACGCAATTTTAAATTTTACGAACTTTTTTTCATCCACCCAAAAAAAGAAAAAAAAAGCTTTCAAGAAAAACAAAGGCAAAAATTTTTAAAAACCCTATAAAATACACACCCATGGATATCAACAGAACACAAGAAAGGGGAACAGACAAACAAAAGAAAAACAGGGAGATAGACAGTCGAACAGAACAGCAAACGAGAGAGGAACAAAATAGGGAAAAACCCATAAAATTGCATTGATAACTTGGGAAAAGGGGGAATGTTTTTAAACACATTGTTTTTTCAAAAGATTTGAACATTTTTTTACCTTTTTTTGATTTTTTCATTTTTTGTTGGGGGGGAAAATTTTATTCCCCCAACCTCCCCTAGAATATGCAACTTGATTTGAAAAATGTTCTCAGGTTTAAGGGAGATTTATCAAATGAGATGTCAAAAAACCCTTTTCTTGAAACTTTGTAATAAAGATGGGGGTTTTTTCCCTCCCAAACTTATTCATCAAAACCCTTTTTTTGAAGAAAGCTTTTGGGCTTAAGGGGGGAAAAAGGGTTTAAATCTTACTGTCACAACTTTTTGAAAGAGTTTTTTTAAAATAACTTTTTGGGCGTGTTTATTTCCCCTCACTATTAATATAAGTAAATTTTTTGGGAGCCAACCCCATGGGAGAATTTCAAATCTATTGTTGTTTTAATTTTAAAATAAAAAAATATTTTTTGGCAGCAAGTTAGGGAAAATTTTTTTTTAAACTTTCGGATTTGGGATTTTTTTGAAGGGAAATTTCTTACCCGGTTTTTTGGGTGGGGCAGACCATAATAGGTTGTTGTTTAAAAGTTTTTCCCTAAAATTTTTTGATTTGAACTTCTTCAATTTTTTTTCAAACCAATGTAAAAAAGTAGATTCCCATTAAGGTTTTGGGCGTTTCTGTCTTTGGAAAAAGCTTTAAATTTTGGTTTTTTCTTTGGATGAAGGCCCGTGGTTTTTAAGTAGGCCATTCCAAAGTACATTGTTTTTCTTTCACTTCCCTTTTCCCAAAACCCTTTCCCTTTAGTTTCCCCGCCAAAGTTCCACTGGGAGCTGGCAGGGGGTTTATTTTTAAATGAAAAGGGCAAAAAAAGGGCAGCACTACCGCTTTTCAGCTGTAGCCGTGTTCAGCCGTAAATTTTCCCTTGTTTTTCCTTTCACACAAAACCTCTTGCACAGTGAAATTTTTTTAAAAACCACAACAAAGCAAATCCTTTAAAAAATGAAACTTTTTAAAAGAGCTTTCTTTTGACTCCCAAAATCCCTGTACTTTTTTTTCAACGGGGTTTATGTGACACAGTTTTAAACAGACATGAAAAAAACAGGAAGGTGGGAGGAAAAAACACAATCAAAAAAACAGGGCCCTTTCTAACTCCCTCTCCCAAAAAACATATATTTATATTTTAGAAAAAATGAACATAAAAAAAGCCTTAATATTCCCCGCATCAACTAACCTTTTTTTGGGGGTGCCAAAATTTTAACCTTTGGCAGAACGGGCCATAAATTTAAAAACACCCCTAGCGGCTACCACTACCGCCGGGCCCCGCCGTGAGAGGGAGGGGGATGGAGAAGGGGAAGAGTCTGCCGCATCAAATTTGGGTCCCCTTTCGACTTCTCTAAAAACACTCCCTGCTGTCAGGGGGGTTACGCACTACACAGTTTTAACTGTTTTCATCACTTTTTAACGGACCTTGCTAAATGAAAGGGTTTTTTTCATGGAACCAAATTTCCAAAACAGCTATAATTATAACCCCCAAAACACACTAAAAAAAAAAAAAAATAATTTTCTTGTCAGTATCCCTATACTGTCATCAAGCCAAGATAACCCCACAAATGGGTCAGGTTTTTTTTTCACCCGATGTTTTTGAATATTTTTACAAAAAGCATTTTCTATCCTGTTTAAAAAATTGTTTGGGTCAAATGTTTATCCAACTTTTCATCCTGTTTGTTAAAAAAAAACCCAAAAAAAATTTCAAAACACCTACCCTTTTAAAACAAAGCAAAACCCAAAAAAAAGCAGAAAAAAAAACACACACACAAAAACAGTGAAAAATTTACAAAACTTTCTTTTACCCCAACCCAGATTTTAAAAAAAACCCATGAAATGCTTTTCCCTTACCTTTGAAATAAAAGAATAAAACAAAAAAAAATAAACACACACAACCCGACGCCCCGCGCACACCACACATAAACACCAACAGACCAAAAAAAACACACACACACAAAATGGGATAAATTCATGTACCATACCCCCTTTTCTCAAAACATACGCGCGCGGCCCCATACTCATACACCGCACGGGGTGCATACCACACACATGTTAAAAAAAAGAAGATCGCCCGGGACACGGTCTTAGAAAAACAACAACTTGAAACTGACACAAAAAGCCAGGAACACCTGGGACCATTGGTGCGGGGGCCGATCACCACACCAAACACACACACAACTTCCCCACAAGGGGTTTCCCGGCACAAACACATTCACCAAACCCCAAAACGTTCGCGAACACACACCACGAGCAAACCACACCCGCCCCACGCACCACGCACAAATCACATCCCCACACACACACACAAAAACACACACACACACTCACCAAAAGTTTTCTCCCCCCCCCCCTTCCCCCCCCCCCCCCCCTCCCTCTCTCCTTCCCCCCCCCTCTCTTCTCTTATTCCCTCTCCTATTTAAGGGGTCTGAAAACTTTCTTACTTACTTACAACACACTAACAAAACACCCCAGAAATGAAGAAGAGAGGGGGAGAGAGAAGAGAGAAAAGAGAGAAGGGGGAGAGAGAGAAGAGAAGAGAAGAGAAAAAACAAAACACTCAGCCCTTCGTTTCTTGGGGAAAAACCGTGTTTGTAAAAAAAAATGTTAAAATTAAATTTCCAATTACGGTACAACCGGCAAACCCCAAACCCAAATAAAGCAGGGGATTAAAGTTTTTGTTCACTAAAGGGATGGTAAATGTTTCAAATCAAATAGGGCATCCAGCAGCGAATGAAAATTTAAACCTTTCAAATAAAAATTTTGCCCCCGTCCCCCAAAAAGAAAAGCAAAAAGGAATGTTTTGGGTGGCCCCCGCGAGACCCTGGCCCTTGGGCCCCTGGAAACCCCCGGTGCCTAGAAACACCAATGGGGTTTTTAAAGGGTTTCGGGGGCGAAAAATGCCAGCCGCAAACTTTAAAAAGTCCCGGGTTTTTTTCCCGTTTTGAGCAAAACCGGGTCTGTGACCGGCCGAGACAAGGCAAAGGCAGGGGAAGGGGAAAAAAACGGGGAAAACACACAATTCAGCCAACAGCAGTTCATGGGAACGTGTGGGGGTCCCCAACCAACAACAGAAGACTCAGGCGAAGACAAGCACTTTTGGGTTTCACCCTTTATTTTAGCCCCCAGACAAACCTGCTGGTGGGTGGGGTGGTCCCCCTCTAGCCAAACCCTGACCCCCCTCTATAAAAACACGCCGGCGAACTGCAAAGACAGCAAACCCCCACAAATGTGAGGTTTTTGCCCATTGGGGGCCCAGAAGAAGAGATTTTTGTTTCCCCAGGGACTTTAGGTTTTTACCTTTGTCCGCGGAACGAAACAAAAACAATTACATATCAAAATAAACAGAAAGTAAAAGCCCTTTAAAATGCATTAAATTTCATTTTTCACAAAAAACATTTGGGGGCAAACTATTGGCATTAAAGCCTCCGACTAGTTTACACTTTTAAAGCTGCACACTCTAACTTGGGTAATAAAACTTTTAAAACTTCAACAAAACTAAATACTTCATGATAGAAAAAGAAGGATATGCACCACATTTTTGTTACATATACATATTATAAACCCAAACAGATGTCCAGAGAGGAGATATTCAATTAACCAGTGGTGGAAAACACAGTTTCTGGTCTGCTGCACCCAAGCAAGCTTCTTAAAGCTGTTGGTATGATCGAAAATATAACTATCTCTAATACGGCAAATTAATCCATACTAACATCTTCCAATCTTATTTTCATTCATAACGAAACCCAAAACATACATACATTTTTTATTTTTATGTCTGCATTTGGTAGAAATTTTGTTGGATAATTTAAACTTGTTTACAACAAGGGAAAAGCAGTTAGCTTTCTTCTAGGACTCACGCATCCTCTACACCTTAACCTTACACTCTACTTACTACTTCATGTGAACTGTTTTTTGATCTATCCTCTACAACTTACCCCCCTTTCACCTTACTACTACTTCATGTGAACTTTTATTTATCTATCCCCTACACCTTACACCTTACAATCTACTACTACTTCATGTGAACTGTTTTATTGATCTATCCTCTACACCTTACGCCTTACAATCTACTACTACTTCATGTGAACTGTTTTATTGATCTATCCTCTACACCTTACGCCTTACAATCTACTACTACTTAATGTGAACTGTTTTATTGATCTAAATAGAGTTTATTCAACATGTTCTTCAATCGTACAATGATTATGCTTTATTAAAAATTCGTTAAATAAGAATTAGAACTGCTTTTCTAGCGTTAATATTAGGGTACATATGTACCTATATCTATATGATGCAATAGACAAAAAATATTGATTTACAACAAAAATAGAGAACTCTCATTGTGGTTGAAATGAATGGAGTCAAGATCAGTATTTCAACAATCATATCCATAAATATGAGCAAACAATATGACTTGATAAAGTTATTATTATTGATTTTCTTTCCTAGATCAGACCAATGCTCACATGTAAGGGAGATAACTCGGGCCGTGCTATTGAATGACTGAAAGAATAGTTAAGACATTTCATGTAGGCAACATAAAAAATAACATAAACAAGTACATAAAATACAAAGTAATTTAATGAATAGCTACATCAGAATACTGGAAAAGAAACATGTTTAGATAATATACGAAATATAAAATTGCAAATATATCGTAAACATAATACTGACAGTTTGCATAGAGGGTGGAGAAAACTGACTCTATATTGACCACAAAGCCAGTAATGGTTTCGCTGTTCCTAATCTGAGATAAGTGTAGCCGTGTGTCCACCCAGCTACATTGCACATTGCCAAAGACTTCACACGAGTTAACATGGTTCACATCAACAGTGGTGTCATCTGCAAATAAATCACAGCAAGCCTTTGTAAAGAAGGGAAGATCCTTAATGTCAATAGAAAATAATAGGGGACCCAGATTAGAACCCTGTGGGACTCCAAATGTATTGGGTAGAAATGTCGAAAAGTACTTATTGACATAAACTTTTTGTTGTCTGTTAGAAAGGAAGGAAGATGTAAGATTTAAGGCACCAGAGGATAGTTTGTAATATACAAGTCAAGTCAAAAACACTTTAATCATCCCATGAAGGGCAGTTACAATACTGACAGGCACTTAATACCTATAATTATCTCACAAGACACAAGAAAAATACATTTCAGATTGTTATAAGCATTCCAAGATATTTTTTAAAAAAATGACACCACAAAAACCCCGGGTTTCACGCACACACAGACACGCACCGCGTAAAACACACAAAAAAAACCACACACCAAATTGTAGGAATAAAATTGTTGTAACAACCATTGTTTGGGAAAAAGTTTTTTTTTTTAAAGGGGTGCACCACTTTGCACATTCATACACTTGCACACACCCATACTACACAAAACCAAATATATGAACACAGTTTTATCACACATACACACACACTGCCACCAGTGCACCAAAAATTAACCTTTTTCCCCTAGTAAAGACATAAACACACACACACACACCACACACACTTTAAAAATCATTTTTTGAAAGCCAAAATAAAGACACGGGAGTACTTATTTTCTTTACCACACACACACTTGCACACACGAAACTTGACAATCGGGGAGGGAGGAAATCAGAAAATTTGTAAAACTGGTCGTGCTGGTTTGAAATTTAAAATTCGAAATGACAAAGGGAACAAAGGAATTTCTTTTTCTATTTGTTTACGTGGAGCACCGAAAGCGGCGTCCTAAAGGGCAACAACGAAATTCCAAAAAACGGGGCAGGGGATGGATGGGCCAAGATGGCAGTCGCTTTGCGCACAAGCTCCCTGACGCAGTAGGGCTTGGGGATCTTTTTTGTTCTTCCCCCAATTTTTTTTTGAGAAAAATTCTAACAATTCTCCGAAGACTTTTTCTTTTTTTTAAACACTAAGGTTTGTTGTACCAACGATAAAGCAAAACTTAAAACACTCTCTTTGTGGGACTTGTAAACAAATAATCTTTTTTCAACAAGAAATGATTTAAGTTTCCTCACAAAATACATAGGGTTTTTGTCCTTTTTGACAATAGCGCCCATGTTAGCTTTCCCATTTTAAATTTTTGCTCAAACTATTTTCCCAAAGATATTTTTACTTCAAACATTTAAACCTTTTTGACTAGGGGATGGTAACATCCCTCAAAGTGTGACCCGACCCCTTCTAAATCGATGGGAAATCTTTATTTTTTAGAAACATTTAGCCCAGATAGCCTCATCACACCCAATTTACGAAATCATTGAGGGCTGGACCAGGGTTTTGGGACAGATCCAGATAAAAAGAGCCCAAAAAGCACTGCCCATCGCAAATTTTACAAAAAAGGGAATTTTCATATTTGCTTCTGCAATCATTTGGTATAAAATTTACAGAATGGCAAGAGAACGCAACCCTGTGGAAACCCCGAAAGGGTTTAAATCTAACCGATGAAGATATCTTATTGGAAAAAAACCCCTGCAGTCTTTTATTTAAAAAAATTCCTCACCCAACGAACAAGTTGATAGCCCTACTAAAATTTTTGAAAGTATTTTGGGAAAAGAACAAAAAGTTTGCATTGTTTTGAAAGCTGAACTAAAGTCAGCAAACAATTTTCCTGGCATGAAAATCAGGTGCTTCTAAGGGGTTTTGTACAACTTGTTAAAAAATGAACATTTGGCATTTTCGACACCTCGTCCTGTCCTTTGTAGGAAAAACTTAGTGGGTCAAGGTCTTTCCCTCTGTACAGAAAAAGGAGAGATTTTATGATTTTTTCCCTAATTTTTTTCATCACAAGTTTCCTTATTACAGATTGGGGTTGATAAAAACAAAGCTTTTGAAAAAACAATGAAATTATAAAAGAACTCCCAGGCAGTCGTTTTTTTTCCCCTTTTTCCCTGCTGCATTTACACCGGGGAAACTAAACCCCTGATGTGCTATTTTTAGCTCGGCCTACCAATGTACTGCCCATTTTTGGCGCCATCAAGATATGCGGCTTTCCCTTTCCACTGTTTCAGGGGGGGAAAGTGACCACACGGTTTTTTAATTTTCCAATTTTTAAGTTTTTTTTTGGAAAATTTTTTGCTTTTTCCCCTTCAGCGCTACATTCAGCGTTTTCAATGCAGTTTTTCCCCTTTTTTGTTGTGGAGACGTAAATTTAAAACAAGTAAAACACTTTTGTGTTGGCATTATAAACCAAAATAACAGATAGATTGGATGTTCTCACCAATAGCTCTTCTTTTTTCAGTTTTGAGAGTGATCATTTCGTGCTGGTGCCGTAAATTGACCCGAAATTTTTTCCTCCAAAAATCTTTTAATTTTTTCACTTGGGCAAAGTCAGGTATGTAATTTTAAAATTTTTGATTTTTTAAGCTAAATAAACTTTTGTTGTTTTTAATACATTTTCATCATTTTTGAAGGGCTAAAATTTTGGGGGGCAAAACTTGACTTTTTTGAAATTCCTTTTTATTCATATTCACTAACCATCTGTCTATAAGTTTTTAAAGGGCAGTGTGGCATGAGTGATTTCTCTAAAAACCCAGGCGATTGGGGGGAATAAGGCTATTTTTTTTTAAAATGAAAAAGTAAAAACATTTATAAATGTGTTTTTCTAATTTTTTTAAAAAGGACAATAGCATTGGGGAGGGGGTCCTATATTTAGGGGGGTCTTTTCCCAATCTCCGGGATTTAAACAAAGGGGAATTTTTTTTACTCTTTTTAAACATTTTTTTTGGAAATGTATTTTTTTTATGCAAAGTTATAGATTTTGAGTGTCCAGCTAAAATGGGCAGCTAATTTCGGGAGTTTACCATTCAAACCATCTAAGGCCACAATTTGCGTTTGCTTCATATTTTTTAAAAGGGAAAAATATTTTTAGAAAACTAAAACCCAGGGAAATTTTTTTAGTTCAGAGTTAAAAATTTTTTGTTCAGCAGAAGGCTTCAAAGGGACATTCAAGCATTAGTTTTTTGATTTAAACCCTTTGGGTTATTATTCGATCAGAGACATTTTGAAAAGGGGTGGTTTAAGCCTCAGCAGAGTTTTTCCATCTAAAGCGTTTTCTGTTTTATTACAATCCTTTTTGGAAAAGGGTTGACAGTTTTCCATACAGACTTGCTGTCTTTTTTTTTGTTGATTAGATCTTCAAAGTATTTCTTTTTTCAGCTCGTAGATAATTTTACAAAAATTTCTTTGCTTTTTATATTCTTGTTTCCCCTTCCTTTTTTTCAAAAGAAAAATCTCTTTAAAAAATATGTTTTTGTAATTCTTTTGTCACCATGGGGGTTTTGGGATTGGTATTTAAACCCTTTTTTGGGTTTTGAAGTGGAGCATACTTATTAAAAATTACTGCCAAAAATTTGTCCCAATATTTTCTATGGACTGATTAGGGTCAGTACACTAATATAAAATTTTAAAGGAAAATTTTAAAGACAAACGAAAGCTTTTTTTTGAAGGGGCCCTGATTTAAAGAACGTGAGGGTGGCATGTGATAATATCGGCTGTGAAATAAAACCCAAAACCCGGAAATGAAAAAGGGCCCTTCACTAAGGGGGGTTGCGCTAATTACAGAACAGCATTTTTTTAACCCTTTTAAAATTAACCCCCTGGGGTCCCCCGGGTAAAATTTTTTGCCCAAAACCCTTCAAGGGAAGTATTTTTTTTTTTTTTTACAATTTTAAAATGGGCACTACACAAAAAAAAAACATTAAATATTTTCATACTATCTTTTACCACAAAAAATGATATTTCCTGCATTCTCATTGAATAAAGACACAGGGGGCCCCAGGCTTTTTTTTTGCTTTCATGCAGTTTTTTACCAAAAACCAGGAAATTGACACCCTTTTTTTTTTGCTAGGGGTAGGGCGACCCACAAACTCTTCAATCCAACTTGTAACAACAGCTTCTGGGCCCCCTTCCCATCGCTTGATCATTTTCCCCCCATCCTCAAATAAACGAATGATAATGTTTAAGTAGGGAATTGTTAAGTGCTGAATTTTGAAAAGGGCAAAAAATAAAAGCACTTTTTTTCCTATTTTTACAGGGAAGCAAAAAAAAATAAATGAACATCAAACAATATTCCATGGAAAAACCCTTTTAAAAATCTGCTGCCTATGGGGCGTCCACATCCTCTTTTCAGAAGTTTGCAAACCATTCCCCCATAACAAAAATTTTTTTTGCAAATTTTTGAAAATTCACATTTTTTTTTAAAACCTTTTTGATTTGGACACAAAAAGTAATAAAAATAAAGGGGAAATTTTATATACACGTATCTTGCAAAATAAATCAAAGCGTTTGCTTTTAACCCCAAATTCTTACATCATGAAACCCAATAACAATGAATATTTTTAAAAAAACAAATTCCAGGGCCCCCTTTTTTTGAAACCAAGAATAAAACCTGCAGTTAAATTGAATCAAAATTTTTGCTTTATTTTGGGGGGAAATGTTTTAAATTTTTTCATCAGTTTTGGGACATTGTGACAGAGAAAACCCTTTTCGTTTTTTTAAATTTTGAGGATAATGGGAATAAGCGCATATGGTTTTACACTCCAGCCCCTGTATGTTTTCCATTTTTTGGGTTAAATTTTGTCATTGTTCCCACGGGCACACAAGGGTCTACACTTCCGAAAAGCGAAGGGGTTTTTGGCACAAGAGTTCTGCGTGGTTGCACAGGGGCCCTTCAGTTTATAGTCTAAATTTCTCTTGAACGAGATTAAAAACCCGGGGGTTTCAGCAATCATGAGCGCAATGCGCATCACTCAAACCCCCAGGCTATCCTGCCCCCAACCTTTTAGTGTCTTCATAAAATTTTTTTTTCCATCTGAATTTATTTTGTGGCCCAGAATTTGTGTGATTTGCCATACATACGGGTTTGCAGGGGATGACAGAACATTGCATTCCCCCCAATCAGTGATTGCATTCCACTGTACATCATTGGCCTGACACCAGGTGCAGTGTGAGGGAGGAACAGAACGGGTAAAGGGCTGCCCACCCCTACCACTGTCTGCATTTCTGTGGAGAATGAAGGATGGAAAATGTGGGGTAAACAGGAAAGCTGAAAAAGTTCAGCCCAATCCCGGGGTTTGCAAAGTCCTCTTTTTCCAGCCTGGGTCATTCATGAATTAATTTTTCATGAAAATGGGGATCGGATCTGTTTTGGGGCCCCAAATTGGGTGGGGACACATCCCACAACATGACAATTTTTTCAAGGGAGATTAAGTCGGGCCAGGGCATTTCAGTAGAGATCCGTTGTAAATTTTATCATTATCTACTGCTTTCATTTACAGTAGAATTTTTCTCCGGACATTTGGGCTGCTCTCTCCCTTTGGGGGGCATGTTTCCCAAGAGCATGGCCCCTTTTTTTTTTTTCTTTTTAAAAAAAAATTTTTCTGATGGGCATAAAATGACAGTACATGCACACTGGCAACATGATCAAAGTTTGCCATAATCCCTGTAGATGCAAGTGTGGCTGCCCCCTTGGGGAAGTTGAAGATGGTTTTATGCGCAGTGGGTTCCTTTAGAAAAAAAAAAAAAGAACCCAAAAAAAAAAATTTTATTTACAAACGAGGTTTTATAAAGGTGTTTTTGGGCTGTGTTGCAGATACTGGGTGAAGAATTTCCCCCCCCCTCTTCAAACCAAGCGACACAGAATTTCACCCCCTGAATATACCCCCGCAAAAAAGGCCCGATGGTGAGAGTTTTGGGGAAAACAGTTTAGAAAAACTTGGGGGGACAGACAAAGGGGTAAGTAAGTTTTAGTGCATGGGTAAACTGTTCTGCTTCATAGCCCGGGGTTCTCTGTTTAATACACTCAGTACTCTTTTTCAAAAAAATTTTTTTTTTTTGATTATCTTTTGATTAGAAATGGCTTTTTGTGTCAATAAACAGGAAAATGGATAGCAGAAACATTCATCATCATCTTTTCTTCTCAGAAAAGTGGGTCAACAAAAACACAGGAAAGGGTTTCCCAAAGAAGAAATCCATTTTTTTCTAAGATTGGGGAGTGGTCCTTTTTTCAAACCCCTAGAAAGATCATGAACCCCTTTTTGCCTTGATTTTCCCTTTGGGGTAAATTTCAAACTGGGAACATGGATTCGTTACCAAGAGGGTTGGAACTGTGCAGGGGGAAAGATTGGTAAAGGGGAATTTTAAATTTTTTTGACAATAAATTTGCTTGGGGAGGCCCCTCATGAGCAAATCCACAGGGAAAAAGTTGACAAAAGGGGTATCGGGGTTTTTAAATGTCCCTGAAAAGTTTCAAAGCAAAAGAGAAGATGGGAAAGGGCCAACATTGTCTGTGGCTTTTAAACAAATTTACTTTCACTCACATAGACATTGGGTGGGGACTTGCATCACTTTCTTTGAACAAAAGGAAAAAATAAATGTTTAGTGAGACAGTCTGAAAAAACTGCATATCCATATTTTGGAAAATCTTGGGAATTTTGTAAAAATTTTGCAAGCAGGGAAAACCGACTACTCAATTGTGTGGAAAGAAGGGAAAAAAAAGTTTTTGGGGGGAAAAAATAAAGGGCATTATGGCTCATTTCTAGCTGATCTTCCCCTCCCGCCAAAGCAGATCATACAAACCCGGGGTATTTTTTTACCAATTTTTCTGCGCACTGTGAAGACAAAAAAATAAAACGATCCTGATCGTGATGAAAACCCTGAGTAACTTTCCCGGGGTTGGCTTGAAATTTAAAGGAAAACCCATCTGTGTTTAGGGTTCAAGGTTTAAAGTAAAAGCACTGGTACCTTTATGCAATGTTTAAAAAATAATTGGGTATGCATACAGGGTCAAAACTGCGACTTTAAATGTTCAGATGACCTACGGGGGGACTTTTTTCATTTCAGCTGTTAAATGCATGACATGGAAAAAGTGGGGGGCTGTTTTAAAAATTACTTTACTGTCAAAATGTGTGGGTGTTTTTGATGGGTTTTGTTTTTTAAACCGGGTTGAACAGTGTGTGTGTGTTTGTGTGTGTTTTGTGTGTGTGTGTGTGTGTTTTGTGTGTGTGTGTGTGTTTTGAAAATGATTTAAGTCAAAATGTCTTTATTGAATAAAAGATTAAGTTTTTATAGCTTTTTTTTCCCTCCCTTTCCCCCCGCACGCACACGCTTTCCTTTTGGGTGTTTTTGTTGGGGTTTTTTTTCTCTATTTTTTTTAAAAAATCATTTTTTTTTTCAAAGGGGAATGGAAAAAGTAATAAAGGGTTGTGGGGTTTGTGTGTGTGTTTTTTCTTTTAAATTTTTTGAAATTTAAGGAAAAAGAATGAGTACTGTATTGTTTTTTTTTTACATGCAGTCTCGTTCCCAGGGGGGGGGGGGGGTTGGGGAACAAATATCACAAACAAAAGACAAAATCCCAAAATATAAAAATGAATTTTTTTTTCTGATGCTGTGAAATGGTAAGTTGTAACAGCAAAGGGCCAAATTTTGGGTATCAAACAGTTGAATTAAATTTCCCCCCCCCCGCTAAGGTGTTAGTTAGGGTAAGTGGGGAAAAAAAATTTAAACCCGATTTTTTTCAGAATGTGAAATCGGGTGTGTCACCCATTTTCAAAAAACCCATAAAATTTTGCCCCAAATTTTTTTAGATAAATAATGATCAAACATCAAAAGAAAGGTAATGATCTGTAAACCCCGAAAAAGTAAAAACTCAATTTACCCCCAAATTATACCCTTTAAAACCCCCTTTGTAAAAACGGGGCATATTTTACACCCCAAAATTTCATGTCCTATCTATACAGGTTTTAAAAGTTAATTAAAGAAAACCCACCATGTACTGTCTTTTTGGTCCGTGCAGGGCATTTTAGGGTTTTTGGCAAATTAGACCCCCAAAACTTTTAAACATTTGTCTAGTATAGCCCTAGAAAAAATTGGGCATAATCTATGTATGCATACTATTAAGCAATGTAAAAAAAGTAGTCAAAAAATGCTATCTTAACCACCCTGTTGGACCTCAAACATGGCTTTCGTGCAATTTGATAAACCGCCAAACACACATAAAAAAATTTTAAAAAAAGTATATCTTTTTTACCCTTCAAGATAAAAAGAGCTGGATTCTTTTTGTAGGATTATTAGTATTATAGACATTGTATGTGGAAAATTTTTTTGGTGTGATTTTATGCTTTCCCCCAACAGGTCCTTTCCCCAAAAAAGGCTTTCCCTACAGTTTAAAAAAGGCTGAAAAAAAGTACCGCCATCTTTAAAACAAACCCATAAATTTTTAAAAAAAAAGAGATTTGAACATAATTCTTTTTTTTGTGTGTTTTGTTTTTAAAAAATTCTTTTTAAAAAAATCATTTTTATGTACACAAATGCCCATATAAAATTTTGGCTTTCCACTACCACTCTGGGTCGTTCAAATTCCCATTTTTTTTTTTTACTGGGGTACAGGGTCTACGGGCACAAGAGAAAGCCACCCTTTTTTTTCCTTTTTTTTAATTTTTATTTTATTTTTTTTAAAAAGCTTTTGCCCGGGGACTCTCTTGCACAGCAGCGTTTTAGTGTGAAGGCCCGGGAAAGGGGTGTAGTGAAAAATGGGGAAACCCCTTTTACCCACTTTAATTCTGACTGCAAAACACCACCAAAGAAGCGTGGGAAAATGCCAGCTTTTTTGTGTGGGAGGGTTTTTTAAACATTGGTGTCGGGGCAAGGAAAACCCCCTTCCCATGTCAGTGCATGTGAAGGAAAGAAAACCCCGCTGCCCCAAAGTTTTTCCCGACCAAAACTAAGCAAGCGCGGGATTTCTTGTGTGGCGCTGTTGACTGCCCGGAAAAACTGGGGCAGGGAAAACTGGGAAAAGTTCAGTCCACTCCCACGGCTGCAAAGTCCTTTCCTTGGCCCTTTCCTCTTTTTCTTTCCTTTTGGTTTAGGTCAAAACCCATTTTCCCTTTTTAGACCTCCTTCCAACTTTTAAAAAAATTGCCTTCCTTTCGTTTTGTTTAAAAGGGTTTTTAACGGATCCTTCTTTCTTCCTACTTAAAATTCCTTTCCTTCCTTCCCCCCCTTAATTAAATTTTCCCTTTTAAAAATCTACCCTTCCTTTTTCAAAATAATTGTTAAATTTTTTTTTTTCAAAAATACTAAAATTCCTTTTTTCCCCCTTCCCGCCTGGGTCCCCTTCATGAATTAATTTTTCCCCAAAAGGGAGGGGTGGATTTTTGGGGCCCCTTGGGGTACAACAAAGGGGGAGAAAGCTTTCAAGGGGAAAAGTTTGCCATTGGGTTTTTCCCTTTTTTAATACATCAGACCTTTTTCATTAAAAGTTTTTTGGAATTAAACCCTTTTTTAGAAATTGGTGGGTGTCCAAAATTGGAAAATTGGGAAGGAAAATTTTCATCATTTTTTTCTTAAAAATTAAAAAACCACAAAGGGTTACCAAAAGGAATTTTTTTAAAAAAGGGTTTGGGAGTTTGCAAACTCTGAAAAATTCTTTCCACCCTTTTAGCCCTTTTCAAACAGGATTCCCCTTTTTAATATTACCGGGGAAGGAAAAATGGTAAAAAGGGGTTTAAACAATAAAGCTTTTGACCAACATGAGAATTCCCCGGAGGGAAATGTTTTTCGGTTATCGGGGTTTTCCCCGTTTAAAACAAATTCCAAAAAAATTTGGGGGCTTTAAAAATTTTTTTTTTTCAAATTTTTTTTCATTAGAAAATGGGGCTTTGTTTTTGCAATAAAAAGGAAGTGGAAGCCAAAAAAAATTCCCTATCATATTTCCCTTTGGGAAAATTTTATAAAAAAACCCGGAAAACTTTAAAGGAAACTATTTTGTGAAAAGGGAAGGGAAAATTTGCAAAAGAAAATCATTAACTTTTTTAGGGCCTTTATTCCTTTTTATAAATTTTATTTTAAACATGGATTTTTACCAAAATTTCTGTGCAGGAAGGGAAAAAAAAATAAAAATTTCTTTGAAATAAATTTTGGGTTGTGAAAAAACCCATCTTGGACAATAAAGAAAGAGGGTTTCAGAATGAATTTAATGGCATGAAAAGACAAACGCAAAAGAGAAAATGGGGGGCACCCAACTGGGGGCTTTTACAAAATTTACTTTTAACTACATAGAAAATTTTGGGGTTTTAAACTTTCTTTGAAAAGGGTGTTTGTTTATGGTTTTTTTGGGTTAAAAAAAGATTAATAGTGGTTTGTGGTTTGTGTTTTGGTTTTGGTGGGGGTTTTGGGGTTTGTTTTTAAAAGACAAGAAAAGTTTTTAAAAAAGAATTTAAGGGATTTTGGGTTTTTTTATCCCTTTCCCCCCCTAGCAAATCCGTACCCGGGGGTTTTTTTTCCCAAAAATTTTTGCTCCTTTTTTTAAGGGAAAAAAAATAAAAGTTGGTTGGGGGTGGGGTTTTGGGCTTTTTTGGGGTTTTGAAAGGAAAAAAAAAATTCGATTGTTTTTTTAAGGGTTCCCGGGGGGGGGTTTTTACAAATTAACCGCAATAAGTTAATAAAAACCATGAAAGATAAAGCTGGAAATTAGGTTTTTCCAGATGCCAAACTACTGGGAAGACTTTTGCAATTTTTTAGCGAGTGGGTGAAAATTAAAAAAAACCCCGTTTAAAACTTAAACCCTTTTACCCCTTTCCCCTAAAAAATTGAGTTGGTTTTATTTTGTTTTAAACCATTAAAAGGTTGTTTTTTGTGTTTTGGTTTGGTTTTGGGGGGTTTTTTGTGGTTTAAAAAAGAACAAAAAAAATTGGGCCCTTTTTGGAAAAAATTTTTCTTTTTAAGTTTTTTTTCAAACCTTCCCCAAAAAAGAAACAAAGCACAAACCTAAAAATTTGCTTTGTTGTTTTTTCCTCCCCCAAAAATTTTAAAAAAATAAATTTTTTTCAATTAAGAAAAGGCTATTTTTTTGGTGGTTTTTTGTTTTCTTTTTATTGGAAAATTTTTTTTTTGGGGAAAATGGAAAAGTTTTTTTATTGTTTTTTTTAACATGCCCTTTTCGTTTTTCCCAAAAAAAGGGGGGGTTTTTGAACCCCAAATTTTAAAAAAATAAGAAAAACAAAATTTTTTTTTTGAGTGTTGTTTTTAAAAAAATTTTCCAAAAAATATCAGTTTTTGAAAAAAGTACCCCTTTTAAAATTTTGGTTGAGGTGGGAAAACCTTTAAAACCCGGGGTTTTTTCAAATTTTTTTTCCTGGGGGCCAACCCACAAAAACCCCCCATTTTCCTTTTTTATATAAATAATTTTCAACTTTTTTAAAAAAAATTTAAAGGCCGAAGGGGGTTTTTAGGAAAAGTCCCAAAAATTTTTAAAAACCCCAATTTTAACCCTTAAAAACCTCCCTTTTTTAAAAACGGTCCAATTATTTTAAACAAACCCCCAAACCCTTTTTGTTTCCCCTTTTTTTCTATAAAAGGAAAAAAAATTTAAATAATGAAAACTTACCCAAAATCGCCCCTTTTTCCCCTTTGCAGGGATTTTTTAGGGTTTTTTTTTTTTGGCCAAAAATTAAAGGGAAACCCCCAAAATTTAAAAAAATTGGCTTAAAACCCAAAGGGCCCCCAAAAAAAGCTTCCCCCTTTTGGGAAATGAAAATGGCAAAAATCACCCCTTCCCCCCGTTGGACCCCCGGTTTTTTTCTTTCCCAAAGGGGTAAAAACCCCAATCCCGAAAAAGGCAAATTTTAAACCCAAAATTATTTTTTTTTTCCCCCCTTAAGATGGGGTGTTTTTTTAGGAAAAAATTTGGGGGTTGGGGGGGGGGGGGGGGGGGGGGGGGGTTTTGGGGGGGGGGGGGGGGGGGTTTTTTTCCCCCCCAAATTTTCTTTAAAATAAAAAGCGGTCCATTTTCCCCGGGGTTTTAAAATGGGGAAAAAAATTTAAGGGAAAAAAAGGGCCAAACTTAAGGAAAACCCTAACAACTTTTGAAAAAATAGGTGAACATAATTCCCCTTTTTTTTGGGGGGTTTGTTTTAAAAAAGGGTTCCTTTTTAAAAAATAATCCCTTTTTTTTGACAAAAAAAAAAGGCGCCAATAAACCATTTAAAAAATTTGGGTTGTTCCCCCAAAACCATTTTCTTTTCCAAAACTAACCCCCGGTTTCCTCCCAAAATTTCCAACCCCCATTTTACCCCTTTTTTTTTTATTTAATTTCCTTTTTTAAAGAGTTTTTAAGGGGGGTCCCGACAGGGGAGGGTTCAGGTGAAGGTTTAAAAATTTGTTATAAAAATGGACCCTTTTAATACACTTTATTTTCCTGAAAAGAACAGCAAACCAAAAAAAAAACTGAAGCTGGAAGAAATGCGCACCTTTTTTTTAAAATTTTGCAGGTTCACAAAACCCCCCCCCCTTTCCCCCCCATTCAGGCATTAATGGGGAAAGAACCCCCCTAGCCAAATTTTTTTCCCAAAAACCAAAAAACCAAAACAAAAGGAACCCCTTCCCCAGTGTCAGTGCATTGAATGGAAGAATTTAGGTGCCAATGTTTTCGCCAATACTGGAGCGCGGGTTTCTTGGTGCGGCTGTGATGCAGGAAAAACTGGGAAGGAAGCTGAGAGTTGCAGTCCATCCACGGCTGCAAAGTCTCTTCTTCTTCCAGCTGGGTCATTCATGAATTAATTCTTCATTAAGGTGAGGAGTCGGATCTGATTTGAGGCTCCATTGGTGTAGACACATGCACAGACATGACAAGCTTTCAAGGGAAAGTTAAATAAGCCATTGCATTTCAGTTGTATTAATGACAGTACATGCACACTGGCATCATGATCATGTGTAGACATAATCCCTGTAGATGCAGTGTGGCTGCCTCCTTGGTGAAGTTGAAGATGGTTGTATGCGCAGTGATCTTGAGAATAATGAACTCACAGTTCTGTTGACAGAACGAGGATTGTTAAAATTGTTTTGGTCTGTGTTGCAGATACATGCTGAAGAATTCCTCCACCCTCTTCAGCCATGCGGATCACAGCATTGCACCCCCTGAATATCACCGCAAGGCCAGATGATGAGAGTTTGGGAAAGCAGTTGAGAGCTGTGACAGACAGGGCTAGAGTAAGTTCAGTGCATGGGTGAAACTGTTCTGCTTCATAGCGGTGTTCCCTGTTTAATACACTCTAGTACTCTTTGTCATTAAAATTGTTTTTTTGCAGATTATCTTTCGATTAGAAATGGCTGTTGTGTCAATAAACAGGAAGTGGATAGCAGAAACATTCATCATCATCATTTACTTCTCAGAAAAGTGATCAACAAAAACACAGGAAAGTTACCAACGAAGAAGTCTATTTATCTGAATATGGGCAGTGGTTAGTTTGCAAACTCTAGAAAGATCATTACTTTTTAGGCTCTTGATTCCTTTTGAGTAAATTTCATTTTGCAAACATGGATTCTGTTACCAAGAGGGTTGGACTGTGCAGAGGAAAGATTGGTAAAGGTGAATTTAATTTCTTTGACAATAAATTTGCTTGGTGAGCCATCATGAGCAATCCACAGGCAAAGAGCTGACAGGATGATCGTGTTCACAGTCATGAAAAGTACAACTGCAAAAGAGAAGATGAGGAAGTCTAACAATACCTGTGGCTTTTATCAAATTTACTTTTCCACTCACATAGACATTGGATGGGGACTTGCATCACGTTTCTTTGAACAAGGGTAAAAAGTAAATGTTTATGTGAGACAGTCTGAAAAAACTGCATATCCATATTAGTGAAGTCTTGTGGAATGTTTTAAAAGTTTTGCATGAAGCTGAAAGCCGAGCTACTCAGTTGTGTGAGAAAGACGGAAGAAACTGTAAATTGTATCTGATTCACTGTTCACTGGTCCCGTAACCCGCCAGGGTCGTAGGGGCGCTGCATGGTGGACGAACGGTGGACCAGCTGGCTCCACTTAGCGCGGTCGTGGGCAAGTGCCTGGGTGACACTGATGTCCTCCCCTGTCCAATCACGGATGTCGTCGGCCCACTTTCTCCTCTGTCTGCCCCGTCTTCTCTTCCCCTGGACTGTTCCTTGCAGGATGGTCTTTGCAAGTCCTTCTGAGCGTGTTACGTGCCCATACCATCTGAGTTTCCTCTTTTTTCGCCGTGGTCAGTAGGTCTTCATAGTCCCGCACTTGTTGAGTGATCATTCTTGGCGGACTTCATTGTTGGTGACATGGTCCTTGTATGAGATGCCAAGGAGCCTTCTGAGGCATCTCATTTCTACTGCTTTGGATCTCTTTTGTAGGTCTGCGTTCAGTGTCCATGCCGTCACATGCGTAAAGCATGATTGAGGTGACTAGCACGTTTAGTAACTTTACCTTGGTTCCGAGAGGGATGTTTCTGTCTCTCCATATGGTCTTCTGTCTTGCCATTGGCTGCTGCTGTTTGTGCCGCTTTGCTAGGATTTCGGTCTTCGATCCCTCCTCACTTATGATGGCTCCAAGGTACTTGAAATGGTCAACTGTCTCCAGTTCTTTTCGGCTGAGAGTGATCTTGGTGGTGATTGGCTGGGCACTGTTTGACAGGCCAAGGAAGACCAAGGAGGAATGGATAGAGAAACAATGTACAGAAATCGAAGAGAGCCTGACAAAGAATAATAGCAGAAGAGCATACCAGATTGTGAAAGAGCTCACCAAACAGAAACAGGCAAGAGTCAGTAACATCCAGGACAAAGAAGGGAATTGCCTAACAGAAAAGAAGGAAATCGTTGGCAGATGGACGGAATACTGTTCCGAACTCTACAATCATCAACGTAGGCACCCCAGCGTACTTGCAAGCCAAGCCCCATCGAATAAAGACAACTTCCCAATTCTACGCGAGGAAGTAGAAGTAGCAATTAGATCGCTGAAGAAAGGAAAATCAGGGCCCGGGAAACGACAACATCCAGCAGAGCTGATCCAACACAGGGGAGAAGCCGTGACAGACATCCTTAAAGTATCTGCAACAAGATCTGGCAGACCGGAGAGTGGCCTACACCATGGACCCAATCACTCATCATCACTCTCCCCAAGAAAGGAAATCTCCAGCAGTGCCAAAACTACAGGACAATCAGCCTCAAAAAGTCATGCCAGTAAAGTCCCTGCTGAAAGTGATCCTGAACAGGCTGAAACCACAGCAGAGAGTCATCGCCGAAGAGCAGGCCGTTTTTCCCCCCAAATAGAAGACCACGAACGATATTCAACCTGAAGGTTTTGTGTGAGAAAAACAGCCACATCAACAAGACATCTTCCCGCTTTATTGATTT
>CM054150.1:63225667-63252937 GCA_028751875.1 Rapana venosa
CACCAATCAGCAATTAAGTTTAAAAAACAGCCCCCCATTTTCTCATGTCATGCACTAACAGCTGAAATGCTAAAAGTCTCCCCAGTAGTGTCATCTGAACAGTCTAGATCTGCAGCTTTGATCTGTATGCATAGCCATTATTATTAACATTGCATGCAGGTACCAGCGCTTCTACATCTAACCTTGAACCCTAACACACAGATCGAAGTTCATTTCATTCAAGCCAACTCCGAAGTTACTCAGGGCTTTCATCACGATCAGGATCGTTTTATTTTTTTGTCTTCACAAGATGCAGCAGAATATTTGGTAAATAATACACCTGGTTTGTACTGATCTGCTATTGGCAGAGTGGAAGATCAGCTAGAAATGAGCCATAATGCCCATTATTCTTTGCAAACTTTTCTTCCGTCTTTCTCACACAACTGAGTAGCTCGGCTTTCAGCTTCATGCAAAACTTTTACAAAATTCCACAAGACTTCACTAATATGGATATGCAGTTTTTTTCCGACTGTCCTACATAAACATTTACTTTTTACCCTTGTTCAAAGAAACGTGATGCAAGTCCCCATCCAATGTCTATGTGAGTGAAAAGTAAATTTGATAAAAGCCACAGACATTGTTAGACCTCCTCATCTTCTCTTTTGCAGTTGTACTTTTCATGACAGTGAACACAATCATCCTGTCAGCTCTTTGCCTGTTGATTGCTCATGATGGCTCACCAAGCAAATTACTTGTCTAAGAAATTAAATTCACCTTTACCAATCTTTCCTCTGCACAGTCCAACCCTCTTGGTAACAGAATCCATGTTTGCAAATGAAATTTACTCAAAAGGAATCAAGAGCCTAAAAAGTAATGGTCTTTCTAGAGTTTGCAAACTGACCACTGCCCATCTTCAGAGAAATGGACTTCTTCGTTGGTAACTTTCCTGTGTTTTGTTGATCACTTTTCTGAGAAGTAAATGATGATGATGAATGTTTTCTGCTATCCACTTCCTGTTTATTGACACAACACCATTTCTAATCGAAAGATAATCTGCAAAAAAAACAATTTTAATGACAAAGAGTACTAGAGTGTATTAAACAGGAACTCCGCTATGAAGCAGAACAGTTTCACCATGCACTGAACTTACTCTAGCCCTGTCTGTCACAGCTCTCCACTGCTTTCCCAAACTCTCATCATCTGGCCTTGCGGTGATATTCAGGGGGTGCAATGCTGTGATCCGCATGGCTGAAGAGGGTGGAGGATTTCTTCAGCATGTATCTGCAACACAGACCAAAACAATTTTAACAATCCTCGTTCTGTCAACAGAACTGTGAGGTTCATTATTCTCAAGATCACTGCGCATACAACCATCTTCAACTTCACCAAGGAGGCAGCCACACTGCATCTACAGGGATTATGTCTACACATGATCATGATGCCAGTGTGCATGTACTGTCATTTTATGTCATCAGAAACATTTTCTTTAAAAAGAACAAAAAAAAGTGGCACCTGCTCTTGTGGGAACATGCTCTCCCAAGAGAGAGCAGCCCAAATGTCCTGCAGAGAAATCTACTGTGACTGAAAGCAGTAGATAATGATACAACGGATCTCTACTGAAATGCAATGGCCGACTTCACTCTCCCTTGAAAGCTTGTAATGTCTGTGCATGCGTCCACACCAATGGAGCCTCAAATCAGATCAGACTCCTCAGACTGCGCTGATATGGGCACGTTCAACGGAAAGCAGACCACCACATCATAAAATGAGTAATGAACTTCGTAGTGGATGGAAAGAGACCAAAGGGAAGACCTAGCAAAACCTGGGCTGCCTGTATTGCAGATGATCTTAGAGAAAGGGGCATAAATAAGGAGGAAGCTCAAAACAGAGAGAGATGAAGAAGGCTCATCAATGTCAAACCTTCCCTGGGAGAAACATGACAAAAAAGGAAGAGAAGATTCAACTTAATCTATGCAGTCATGCAATCAATGATAAATAATCAATAGTTTAAACAAACAGATATTACAAACATGGTTCGCTGCAGACAAAATCTATGAAATAAAATTTCATAGTCAAATGTTTTTCAAAAGCACACACACACACTCACACAGGTCTATACTTTAGCATGGGTGATAGGACATGGGTTAGTGAAAGTGGGATAGCTCTGATATGAAACAGAAGGGGGAAATCATTAGGTTTGAAATAATATGTCTTGAGGCTGGATTTAAAGTGTCATAACTAGGTTTCTGGCGAAGAGAGAGAGGGAGCTCATTCCAGGTAGATGGACCCAAAATAGAGAAAGAGCGGCGGCCAATAGTGGATTAGTTGAATCTAGGTATTCGTAAGCCCAGGGTATCTGCAGCAGAGCGGAGGGAACGAGGAGTGTACAGGTGAAGACATTCACAGAGGTAGGAGGGTGCAGTTTTATGAAGGCATTTGTAACAGAGGGTACTAATCTTGTACTTTAATAATAATAATAATAATATATGAAATTTATATAGCGCTGAATCTTGTAAAAAACAAACAAATCGAAGCTCTTGCACTCAATCATTTACAGGCATGCAACTCTCCTTAAACAATAATGAACAACAGATTTCAAATCCATGCGCGCGCACGTACGCATGCACGCACGCACGCACACGCACACACACGGAACAACACTTAGAAGGTTAAAGATGCTGTTGAAAATTAGGGACAGATATGTGTGGGGAAAGTCTCAGGTAGGAAATAAGTGTGTTTTGAGGCTGGATTTGAAGGTATCAAGTGAAGCTTTTGGCAAAGTGAAAGAGGAGGTCATTCCAGTGGATGGACCAGAAACAGAGAAGGAGCAACGGCCAACAGTGGTTTGTTTGAATCTGGGTGTTCGAAAGCACAAAGTATCTGCGGCTGAACGAAGGGAACGGGATGGAGTGTACAGGTGAAGACAGTTACAGAGATAAGAGGGTGCAGATTTGTGGAGACATTTGAAACAGAGAGTATTGATTTATACTCCAGTCTTTGTGAGACAGCAGCCATAAAGAGATCGCAGAAGAGGAGTGATGTGTTCAATTTTTCTTTTAGGCCCATCGAGCTGAGAGTTTTGTAGGGTTTTGAAGGAGTGGATAGATGTGCTGGTAGGCCAGCCAAAAGAGAATTACAGTAGTCAAAAACGTGAAAGAATGAGAGATGTGACAACTTGGAAGTTGCATCAGTGGACAGATATGCGAATCGCGCTTATGCGCCGTAGTTGATAGTAGCAAACTGGCAGGTCTGGGTGATGAATTTTTCATAGAGAGTGTGTTGTCAAGAACTACTCCTAAATACTTCACAGAGTTGGACAAAGGAACTGACGTATTGCCGAATTCTATTGAAGATTTTGCGATAGAGGAAAGTTTATGTTGGGTCCCTATGAGCATGGCTTCGGTTTTATCGGCATTAAGTTGTAACTTGTTCTGAGTCATCCAGTTTTGAATGTCTTGAAGGCAGTAGGACATATTTGTCAGGAGGGAAGGCAAGTTTTCAACAGTACTTTACTCTCTGTGGCACAGGCAACCAGTGGAGAGATTGCCAGAGAAGAGTAATATGCTCAGAATTTTTCTTTTTGAGGACTAATTGAGCTGCAGTGTTTTGTATGCATTGAAGGGAGTGGATAGATGATGCTGGCAGACCAGCCAAAAGAATTACAATAGTCCAGACGTGAAAGAATAAGAGATGTGTCAAGTTTGGATGTTGCATCAGTGGACAGGTACTTTCGGACTGCACTAATACGCTGTAATTGATAGTAGCAGGAATGGCAGGTCTGGGTGATGAATTTTTGCATAGAGAGTGTGTTGTCAATAACAACACCTAGAAACTTGACTGCAGTGGATAGTGGAACTGATATGTTGCCAAATTCTATTGAATCTGCTGTGATGGAAGAGAGTTTGTGTTTGGTCCCTACTAGCATGGCTTCGGTTTTATCTGCATTTAGCTGTAGCTTGTTTTGTATCATCCAGTTTTGGATATCTTGAGGGCAGAGTGACATATTTGTCAAGAGAGAAGGCAGATTTTCAGGAGTGTCACTGTTTTGAATCTGAGAGTCATCAGCGTAGAAATGATAGTTGATCTGGTGACGGTTTATTATATGTGACAGTGGAGCGGTGTAGAGAGTGAAAAGAACAGGGCCCAGAACAGATCCCTGTGGGACTCCACATTCCAGTTTGGCAGGAATTGATTGAATCTTGTTTACTGTGACTGTCTGGAATACAGTATAAGATTAATACCCTTTGTTTCAAATGTCTCCACAAATCTGCACCCTCTTATCTCTGTAACGCGTACCTGTACTATCCTGTTCCCTTCATTCAGCCGCAGATAGGGCCGTGTTTTCCAACACCCATATTCCAACAAACTGAATCCAGAATCGGCCTCTTCCCCATATGAGAATACATTCTGACAGATAACCGGGCCTGCCTACCATCCTTTGATCCGACGGGAGACTCCTTTCCACATCATCACATCATCATCACCATCATCATCATCATCACCCATCATCATCATCATCACACCATTCAAACAAACCACTTTTTGGCCGTCGCTCTTTCTCTGTTTCCAGTCCCTCCACATGGAACGACCTCCCTCTTCCACTTCGCCAAAAGTCTTCATTTGATTCTTTCAAATCTAGCCTCAAAACGCACTTATACTCTACTTGAGATCTTCCCCTGTTATCTGTTCCTACTTTGTAATAGCTGCCTTCACCTCCACCACCCCACCTAAGTGTGTTGTGTAAAAAAATTTTGATATTGTTTTCTTGATTTTTGTAGACGGTTGCATGCATGTGAATGTTTGAATGCAACGCTTTGATTTATTTATTTTACAAAAATTCAGCGCTATATAAATCCCATACATCATTATTATTAAAATTGAAATGTTGCACTGACAAATCTGGGCAGACTGGTCAGAGTGACAGCATGGTAAGTGAATGAGCAACGATACTGAAAGACAAAGGGACAGCAAAACCCGAAACAGTGTGCACAGTCATTTGACAAGAACTACCCCCCATAAATAAAAACAAACAAATTATAAAGCACAAAGACAGACAGCACATGAACTCTGTCTGCTGACCTCTCAGGTCCCTGGTCAGTTCCTGCACTCCCTGACCATTCTGCTCTCCTCTGCTCTGTCAGCTCTGTCCTGGTCAGCGTACCTCACTCCATGTCCACCTTGTCACCATCCCCTACCACACTCCTTCCTGTCCTCACAGGGACCAACAGCAACGTCCTCCTGAGTCTGGCAGCTGATCGGGAACGACAGACATGTCCCCCAGGCTGCCCTGATTTCCCGCCCTGTGGATTGGCTTGTCGCCTCCCTCAACATCATGTCCATGTCTTCAGTCAGCACTACGTCTTGTACAGAAGGACAAATCAAAGTGTTTTCCACACACACTGTTACACACATACCACACACACATATAACACACACACACTGTTCACACACATACCACACACACACATACAACACACACTCACAACACACACAACACACACACCACACATTTTACACTAAGACACAACTGAAGCCATGACTACAACACACAGGTAAACGGACACACCCACAAGGAAAAGCTCTCAACTCAGCAGCAGAATAACGGGAGTCCTAAGCCACATTCCAACTTCAGTGATGATGTCCAAACAACGGCACCAGTGTGCAGAGGTTTTTTGGGTTTGGGTTTTTTGGTTTTTTCTCTGTAAATCTTTTCTTATCAGCATGAATGGCCTACTGTTCCAAAAGGCAGAACAGGCTTTACCATGTGCGCAAGATGTTCTGCGTGCATTTGCACATAGGGCCTCAGTTTACAGTCTCATCCAAAGAACTTTTGGGGGAATGGAGTCAGTACTGATGTTAACTCCAGGGAATATTTACCCTTGAGTGGGCGTCTCAGTACTGGCTTGAACCCAGGCCTTCACACTGTGGCTGCAATGCTCTGACCATGATGCTACCCTGTCCCCCATCAGATTTAAACCCATCCATATAGAACATTGCTCTTTATGATGATAATTACCAACATTTGTTTTTCTAGTCTATGTCAAAGCATTGAATCTAGCAGCACTTGGCCAAATAAATAAAAAAATATTTTTTAAAAGTCGTCAATAATTAAACAGGCCAATGAACTTACCCCATCCCCACCCCCCCCTAAAAAAAAAGGTAACAACCAAACCAAACCAAACCAGCCCTTACACAACCAAAGACAAAGCTGATCATGAAGCAGACTGCAACACTGGAAGACACAGAACCAATAAAAGGGTCATTACCCACAAAATCACAACATGATTTAGGATTGAAGCTTTTCCTTAAAAAACCCTCGGGCCTTCACAGTTTACACCAATGTGGGGAAAAATGAGGACAAGGGGATTCCAGACACAGATACAAGAGCTCAGACACTCCTCTCCCATTTGGTTTGGAGCATGCGTTGTACAGCCACCTCTGTCCCCATGAACACCAAACACAGACACAGACACTTCTCCCACAACAATAAGGGGGACGGGACAGCCGGTGGTTAGAGTCATTCTTCGTCATCTGCTGACCCGGTTTGAATCTCATTCAAGAGGATTTTTCCTCTGGAGTTAACGTTGGTGCCGACTCCACTAACCTCAAAAGTCCTTCAGATGAGACTAAAAACTGAGGTCCCGTGTGCAAATGCACGCAAACATCTTGCGCACAGGTACAAACCTGTTCCGCTTTAGGGAAGAGTAACCCATTGTGTGCCATGGGAACTGATAAAAAATTTCTACACAATTGCATACACATGGGACGGGATGTAAAAAACACATGAGTACTTATTCCATACCTCAAAATAAAGAATAAATAAAAAAATAAATAAACACTGTTCAAAAAAAAAAGGGACAAAAATCCAGAAAACAAGGGAAACAACATGATCACTTTCAAAACATCAGCTCTAAAGTTTAGGTGCTCTCTAAACCCCAGGTAAAATT
This sequence comes from Rapana venosa, assembly GCA_028751875.1. Classification (NCBI taxonomy): domain Eukaryota; kingdom Metazoa; phylum Mollusca; class Gastropoda; order Neogastropoda; family Muricidae; genus Rapana; species Rapana venosa. The sequence continues at coordinate 63,232,594 of CM054150.1, forward strand.
TATTATATCACTCGGGGAAAAACTATAGATGAACGCTTACCACCAACTTTTCTCTTCTCCTTCTTTTCCCTCCTTGCTCAAGGATCTGCACTCTCCTCTGCACAACAAAAATACACAAGTGTCCTTACACACCACAGCAACATTTCTACTGCACAACATTCTGGAATGCACCCCCAAAACCCAAAAAACAAAGCCAAATGTTCCTAAATTGCATGCGCATGTGTGAAGAGAGAGAGAGAGGGGGGGGGGGGGAGGATATTCTACCTTTTTTTTAAAATGGATTTTCCTTTGAATTGTTTGTCTTCACTGATCTGTTCCTGGTGTGGTTAAAAATAATTTTTAAAAATTACCCATAAAAAAAGGAGAGAATGGGGTGGGGGGGGCTGGGGAAAAGGTAATGGAAGGGACTGTTGGTATATTTTCACACGTGATGAATGAACGTGCAGTGTAAAAAACACCTAAACAATGCAGTATATATTAAAGCAGAATATCCATGGGAAAAATAAAACATGTGTGTGTACACTCATACACTAACCATCCACAGTATACAAAACAAAACTTCAGAGAAAGTTGTGCTGTTTTTCTAAGTTCTATAGAAATATGGCTATGTTCACACTGCCACTCACAACTGTACAGCGGGCGTGAAAAATCATACATGTGTTAGAAAAGGCGTTGATGCTTTAAATTCGCTCGCTCTGTGTCCATGAGAAAGAAGGCAGGCTGCTGGTTTTCCATCAACACAAGTGGCCTTGACCTTCAGCACACATCACGCATGGCTGAAGTGGAGCAAGGACATGCGAACATTTTTTTCGTGGGGGGGTTCTGCATGCGTGACTGTGGCGGATGAACACTTTGGGCAGGGCAAGTACAATTCAGAGGGTTGGGCGTGTCCCCATGATTTTTGCCTCCATTCTGATTTGGACTGGAGTTGAATTCAATTCATAACTGTAGAATTTTTATATTTGAGGAAAGGGCACAATTAACAATGACATAAGTTTAGTATAGATCTATCCACTGTAAACATGTTGTAAAATCATGCTGTAGACTGTGCATCACACTTTCCTGTGTGTGTGTTTATTTTATATTTTATATTGTGTTTTATATATATACGTTTATTGTGTTATTGTAAAACAGAACATTGCATGTGTATAAATCAAATGATTTGAATGCAAGCGCTTTGATCTGTTGCTTTACAAGATTTGGCGCAATAAAATTCCATACATTTATATTATTATAAAACACTAATATGAAGATCTTACATATACACTTTCTTTACAGGATGCAGGAAAAACACACGTATCTTATCTAGCACTCAAACACACTACACAGACACATGCCATGCTGGCATGCTCAAAGCCATATTGGATGTATACATGCTAAAATTACTGTTACTAACAATGCAGTGGTACATCTGAACATTTATTGATTTAACAATTTAACAATTCAATTAACAATTTAACAATTCTTTTAAAATGGAAAGGATGACAAAAATTATGAAATTGCGTACATACAGGGGCTGGGTGTAGAAAAGCACATGAGTGCTTATTCCCTTATCCTCGAAATAAAAGAATAAAATAAAATAAAATAAATATTAAATTTACAACAAAAATATGGATTATTTTTCACCAATAGAAGTCTTATAAAAAAGGTTAATTTCAATACTACTAAGTTCAGTGTCCATTTAAAAAAAAATTATTTGCTTTAAAATCAAAACATTAAATAATAAAACTAATCAATTTTGTCAATGGGTAAAAGCTAATGATATATTAATTGATACAGATTACAGCTTTTCTCCTTCTCAAAACACTACACAGCAATGCACCACCTAGACTGACATTGACAAAAAAACACTGCATTTCAAATCTCTCTCACATGTGCATGCACAACCCACAAACACCCACAACCCCAAAAATTCTAAGGATGAGACTATAAACTGAGGTCCTGTGTGTGAATGCATGCAGAAATCTTTTGCACACGTTAATACCCATTTTCCCCTTTTCGGAAGAGTAGTGAATGGATGACAAAATTTACAAAACTGCATACACATAGGAACTGGATGTAAAAAAAGGACACAGAGTACTTATTCCATTATCCTCAAAATAAACGAAAAAATTTTTTTTAAAATTTACCTGAAGGAATGTTGCCTTCCAAAAGGGCAGCTTCAATCAGTGCTGTCAGAAATCCTGGTGAATGGCTGATTGTTGCTGAAACAAAGCACCAAATAAATAATTATAGTCTATGTAAGAAACAAAAATAAAAACAAACAGCATATTGAAATGAAAAAACCCAAACCGCCTCCCCTAAAAAAAATAAAATTGAAACTCCAAAAATAAGAGAAAAAACCTACCATGGGCACCCCCCCCCCCCCCCCCCCCCTTCCAAAAAAAAAAAAATCAAGCCAAGAAATCTGTAAAGTACAACATGTCAAAACACAACAAAACACACACACACTCTTAAATCTGCAATCTGAAAAACAAAACCCAAAACCAAGCACCCCCACCCAAACAAACAAAAAACCAAACCACCCCAACTAAAACAAAAAGGCCAAATCCCCCTCCATTAGAATTTTGAAATTAAAAAATTAAATGATAATTTTCTGTCCCGACTGCCTAATCCATTTTCACTTTACCAACCCACTGACACAGCTACTGATTCATCATCTCTGATCACTTTGTGATTTTTTCCTATGTTTCTGTGAGTGCTACAGTTTTAAACATCTATTTTCTAGCAGCATTGCTGACAGAATCTACTTTGTGTGTTGCTCTCTTTCGGCTCCCTCTTCGCCAAACCCCCTGTAGGCTGTCGTCAGTTAAAATGCAAAGTTCGAAGAAAAAAATTGTGGGGGAGATTATGTCTGTGCTTTTCTCACTCTAGTTTTTTTGGGTTTTAATCAAGTGGTGGTGAAAACTTGTGCAATTCTCAAGTATCTGTCCACTGATGCACAGTTCTGAAAAAAATATTGTGGAGAGATTACCTCTGCTTTTCTTACTCTAGTTTTTTGTTTTAATCCTGTGCTGGTGAATACTTGTGCAATTCTCACGTATCTGTCCACTGATGCAACATCCAAGCTTGTCACATATTCATTCACGATTGGACTACTGAAATTGTCTTTGAGCTGGTATGCCAGCATCAAACAATCCATTCCCTTCAACACAGACACAGGCCACAAAAGTCTGCTGCTCGACTTGTTCAAGAAAAAAACCAAAAATATGAACACACCACTAGCTAAGTTATAACTAAGTAAAGTATAGGATGGAACCCATCTGTATTCAAATTCACAGAACCAACTCCATCTAAGAAGTGTGACTGTCTCACACAAAACCCTCCATGTCGTTTCCCCCTCTTTCTCAAACCCCTGAGAAAGCCTGCCAATACCTTGTGTAAAATGCTGGGCCCCACTAAATCAAATAAACACTCATGTCTTTCCTCTTTCCGTCCCCTCTAGAATGCCACCACGACTATGCTGTGTGAGTGTGAGCGCTCGTGCAAAAACAAGAGAGAGAAGAGAGAGAGAAACCAAGAGAAGAGAGAGAGAGCGACACGAGAAACGATAGAAGAACCAGAGAAGAAGAACAGAATGAGGAGCGAGAGAGAGAGGAGAGAGAGAGAATGACAAATTCTTTTATTTCGAGGATGAAGAAGCACATATGTGCTTTTTACCCCGCGCCCGCCCGTAGGGATACATCTAATAAAATAACCCAATAACTATACAGTCACACAATAAAAACAGGGGAAATAACCCTTTCAAAACAGCTCGCCCCCAACAACCACCCCCCCCCAAAGCCAAGCAAATAAAAGAAAACCCTAAAATACCCACCCCCCACCCCCCACCCCCCAAAAAACCCTAACCAAAACAAACAAACAAACAAAAGAGAAAGAAAAACCAAACCAACAGAAGAAGATCAAAAAGAGAAAAAACAGACAAACAACAACAACAAGAACAACAACAGAGCCAAGAAAATAACACAACCAAACTTATAGTCAAAAGATAAACATCTACACAATGTCAAATGGTACACATACTTGTTACACATAACTATAAGATATTGAAATAGGGCATTCCTTTAAAATTTTTTAAATTAAACGTCCCAAAAAAATTTTGAAATAAAAAATTGAAATTTTAAAAACCAAAAACATCAACATAAAAAAGAAAAACAAAAAGAAGAAATTTAAAAAATACCAAAAAAATTTAAAGGGAAAATAATGGGATATAAGGATATTTTTGGATTATTTGTTTTAATTGGGGGATAATAAATTTTTAATCCCTAACTTTCCCACAATCAACAAAAAAAAACAAAAAAAATCTAAAATTAAGTCTTTGAAAAAATTTAAGTAAAATAATAATAATTAAAAGGAGGGGAAAAAGAATTTGGTTAAACGGGGAAATTTCTAAATTTTGAAAAATAAACTTTTTTTGGGAAAAAATAAACCATTTTTTTAAAAATTTATCCCCATTAAAAAATTAAAAAATGTCGGGATTTTTTAAAAAAAGGCAAAAAAAAAAATTTTTTAAAAAAAGGGGGAAACCAAAAAAAAACAAAAAGGAAAACAACAAAAAAAAGGAAAACAAACCGGAAAAATAAGCCAGGCAACCGTCCCCCCCCCAAATTAAAAAAACCCCAACCAAAAAAAACAAAAAAAAAATTTTTTAAAAAAAAGAAAAAAAAAAAAAAAAAAACAAAAAAAACCAAAAAAACAAACCCCCCGGACAAAACACTTAAACCCAAAAAAAACCCCCCCCCCCCCAAGAAAAAAAAACCCAAAAAAAAAACAAAAAGAAGAAAAAAAAAAATTTTAAAAAAACCCAAAAACTTCCCCTCCCCCAAACCCAACAAACAAAAAACAAAAAAACAAAAACAAAAAACCAAAAAAAAAAAAAAACCCCCAAACACCCCCCCTCCACAAACAAAAAAAACACAAAAACAACAACAAAAAAACCAAGAAGGGGAAAAAAAAAAAAAACCAAAAAAAACTAAAAAATAAAAAAAAAAAAGGGGGGGTTTAAAATACCGGGGGGAAAATTAAACAAGGGGGAGGGGGAGGGAAAGGGGGAAGGGGGGGGGGGAGGGGGAAGGGAGGGAGAAAACTTATAGGTCATAAAATTGAGCACAGGGTTTTGTGTGTTTAAAGGGAAAAATACTAAAATAAAAAATTTCTCAAGACAGCACAGGATCCCATAAAATATTCTTTCGAAATACTCTTTACAAATTGAACCCCAAATGAAAAAGAAATAACCCCAATTTCAATACACTCTTACAAAAAGGGAAAAAAAAAATCACAAAATTTTCAAAAAATTTAAAAATTCTTCCCTTGGGGGAGTAAGAGGGGAGAGATGGGGGGGGGGGGGGGGGGGTGGGGGGGGGGGGGGGGGGGGGAAAAAAAAAAAAGAGAGGGGGAAAGGGGAGAGGGGGAGTGTGTGTGGGGTGTTTTTGGTGTGTGTGGTTTTGTTGTTTTAAAAAATTTATTGTTTTTTGTTTGTAAAAAAAACAAAAAAAAAAAAGGAACATAAAAAAAAAAATATTGAATATCATTCTAAAACAGCAATCATCATGTCAACATTTTTTTCATTTACTCAAACAGATTAACACATTTTGTTTTTAGATGATATATTTTTTTAAAACTATAGGGAAATTTAAAAAAAAAATTTTTTTTAAAAGTTACATTTTCCTAAATCACTTTTTAAATTTTAAAATTTTAAAATTTGAAAGGGGAAAAGGGAGAGAGAGAGAGAGAGAAAAAGGGAAAAAGGGAGGGGAAAAAAAAAACAACAGTTGCATCCCAAAAGGTAAAGGGAAAAGGGGAAGGGCAGATAGGTAAAATGGAAAGGGCAGATAGGTAAGGGGGGATGGAAACTTTTTTTTTAAAAGGTATGGACTGTGGTTTGTTATTTTTAAATTTTCCCCAATGATTTTGATAATTTGATTTTTGTGTTTTGTTTTTGTTGTTGATGTTGTTTAACTGAATCGGGAAGGGAGTTCCACACCCTAGGGCCTAGTAAAGTAACTAGATTTAAAAAATCTTTTTGGGTAGGGGACCCTGGGCTTTATTTTTTTTTCGGGATTGGTTTGGGGGAATTTTTTTTTTTAAAGTATGAGGGAAGGGTTTCCTGTCATGTTTTGGAAATCAAACCCCTTTGTTATTTTTTAAATTTCTTTGGGTTTTAAAAGGGGAGAATTTTTAAATTGGGAGTATAGCCAGTTTTCTAATAAGTTGTTTTTTTTGGGGGAAACATTTTTGAGAGCACGCTTGTACAGACCAGAAGGGGTTTAAATAGTGTTTGCACTGCAGAAACCCCCCAGGGTAAAAAGGCATAGTCTTTTGGAGGATTGTATTTTAGATTGGAAAAATGTTTCCTTGAATGAAATTCAAGAAAGTGCTTGATTTTAAAAGGGTAAAACTCTTTGGGAAAATTAAATTTGCATGTTGAGATATGTGGTAAAACCCAAACTGAGTTTTATAAAATTTTTAACCCCCAAAAACCCTTTTGGGGGATGGGTTTTTTTCAAATTTAAATTTCCTTTTTTAAATTTTTATGGGAGTAAGTTTGGGGTTAAGTTTTGAAGTTTTTGGGCTAAAGGTAATAAGATGCATTTTGTTTTTTGTGGGTGTATAGAAAATATGGTTTTAGTTCGGTCCATTTTAATAACTGATTTAACACTTTTTTTTTTAATGCTTTTGCTAGAGAGGGTAAAGGGGTTTTTGTGGGTCGTATGAAAAAGTTTTTTTATCAGCAAATAATTACATTTGGGGTTTTAGTGGAAAAGGGGGTATTTTGTATAGGGGAGAAACAATAGGGCCCAGTAGGATCCTTGTGGAAATCCATAATTTATGGCTTTTTAGTGTGGAATTTTTTGTGGGCCCATTGGAACACTGTTGGGCCGTTTTCTAGATAGGGAAACAAGCCCGTTGTAAAGGGTTTTTTTAGAGAAAAAGGTACGGTTTGGGTTTTTTTTTTTTTGAGAAGTATGTGGTAATTGTGTCAAAAGCTTTTTGAGATTACCAAAAAGTACCCCCCCAAAAAATTTTTGTCCCTTTAAAGTTTTTAGCCGTTTTCTACGAGGCTAATCGTCATTAAAAGAATGAGTGATTTTTTTCTAAATCCGACTGATTAGGGGGGGGGGAATTAAGTTGGTAGTTTTCTAAAAACGGGCAAAGTGTTTGTTTATAAGTTGTTCCCAAAGGGGTTTTGGGAAAGGGGTGGATATGTGGAAATTGGTCTATAGTTTTGGGGGGCTGGGAAATGTCAAACCCGGTTTTTAGAGGGGGGTTTTCTTTAGCTGTTTTGAAGGCAAATTGGGGGAATGGGGTTTTTTAAGACAAAGGTTAAAATAATTTTTAGTGTGGGCTGTGATAACCCGGAAACCCGATTCTTCAATATTTTGCTGTCTATTCCCTCAAGAAACCCCGGTTTTTTTTTGGGGGGTTGATTGAGGTGAGTTGATAACCCTGGACCTAAAGAACAACCCAAAAAGGAAAAGTGAAGTTTTGGGGAGTATGCTTTTCCCTTTTAAGTATTTTTTTGGTTTATTGAGTTTATTGACTTTGATTTAAACATCTTTAATAATGTTAGTAGAGAAAATTAATGAAATGGGTTGTTAAGTTTTTCACAGTAACGTCCCTTTGATTCCTTTTTTTTTGGAAGAGCTTGTTTTTTAGTTTTTTTGATTATGGTCGCCCACAGTTTTTTGAGTTTTGTTTGGTAGGGTAGTAAGTCTTTGGGAAAAAATTTTTTTTTTTTTCTCGCCGTTTTTTGTGAGTTTATTTGGGATTTCTTAATTTTTTTGACTCTTCATAATTTTATGTTTTTAAAAGGTCCCCCTTAAAAATGCAAAGCTTCTTTAGTTCCTTAGTGAGCCCAAAGGGGGGTTTTTGGGGTATATTTGATCCCCAAGATTTTTTTGTGGGGCATTTTGTTTTTAAAAAACAGTAAAAATTTTAATTTCCCCCAAATTTATGGTAAGTCTGGATCAATAATGTTGAATTTTCCCAAAGAATGGAGTTTCTTAAATCTGATAAAAAAAGATTTTCATCAAATTTAGCAAAGGAACGATATGTTATAGTTTTGTGGCCAGGTTTGGGGATTTTTTGTTCGTTTTTTGACCACGTGATACAGACTGGGTAGTGATCGCTGCAGTGATAGACTGGGATACAAGTTTCAACAATGTTGTTGGGGTTAGATATATAGATATGGTCAATTATTGTGCTTGAGTTTGGTGTGACTCTCGTGGGTGAATTAATTAGTTGTGGAGGTTGTATGAATTTATTAATTGGGTCCATTGATTATTTACTTTTGTTAGATCGATATTAAAGTCTCCTAATAAGATTATTTCACTTGATTCTAATAGGACTGTATTCATCATGGAGTCAAATTTGTCAGTCCAGTTTTTTCTTTCTGTTGGATTCCTATAGCAGATCCCAATTACAATAGGTTGGGCACCTTTTATAGAAATCTCAATCCATATGGATTCTACACCATAATGTTCTAAATGGAGAAGACGCTTGAAGGTTATGGACTCACTAATATAGATTAGGATTCCTGTTTCTTTGGGGTTTTGTTGATCTTTACGCAGGATTTTATATCCTGGAATATAAATATCAGTGTCCAATATGTGGTCTGAAAGTCTAGACTCAGATAGCCCTAGTATGTGAAATGGATTGCCTTTGTTAGTGATAAGAGTTGAGATTTCTTCGATTTTATTAAATGCATGGTTTATATTTAGGTGGCAAATACGTAGGCCATCCTTAGAGGGCCACTTATTGTGGTTGGTATGCATCTGTCTTTTTGAGAGAGAGAGAGAGCGAGCGAGCGTGCACGCGCGCGGGCATGTGTGTGTGTATGTGTGTGTGTGTGTGTGTGTGTGTGTGAAAGTCAAAGTCAAACTTTAATTTTCAGATGGTACATTGAATAAGCAGTGCATTTGCTTTTTTTCATCAAGCTATCTATCTTAAGAAAAAAAAGATAATGTATATGCAGACATAGAATAAAAAACCTAATCTATAGTAAACTATACAAATCAAACAAGAAAAGACAATAACATATGCATATATGGAATTAAAAACAAAACAAAAAACCCAGAAAAATATTAAACCATACAATTCAAATAATTCAAAAATCTTGAAAAAATATTGTCATGATACAAACAAACAAGCAACAAAGAAAAACCAAACCAAAACAAACAAAGAAGACAAAACAAAATTAAAATTAAAACAAAAAAAACCCACACCAACTGCTTCCCTCCCCCCCCCCCTCACACACCACATACACACGCAAACCTTCAACCATACAAACAACTGAATATAACAACAGAAAAAAGATGAATCAACAAGAACAGCCACAATAAGGAAATAAACAATCAAACAAACACAAACATACGTACACAACAACAACAGCGACAATAAACTAACATAGGACCAGAATAACAGCCAAGACAAATGAAGAACAATATATTATAGAACTAACAAAAGACGAGAAAAAGAGTCCAAAATACCCCCTCCCCCTCCCCAAGAAAACCACCCTAAAACCCAAAACAAACAAAAAGCAAAATAAACCTGAACCCCCACCCCCACCACCATCAACAATAAAGTCAAAGTCAAAGTCAAACTTTTATTTTCAGATGGTACATTGAATAAGCAGTGCATTTGCTTTTTTTCATCAAGCCATCTATCTAAAGAAAAAAAAAGCGAGAAAAAAAGATAATATATATGCAGACATAGAATATTGCAGCGACCTGTACAACTACAAGCTGAAGGCTGATCCGAACAAACTTCACGAGCAAGATCCCAGACCATCAGATCCTGAGGGCACACAGGTGCTGGAGAAAGAGGTAGAAGAAGCAGTAAGATCCTTGAAAGGAGGCAAGTCACCAGGGATTGACAACATCCCGGCTGAGCTCATCAAGAACGGAGGCCCAGAGATGATCAAGGCATTAACAATCATCTGCCAACGCATCTGGACCAGCAAAGAGTGGCCTGAACAGTGGACCCAATCCATCATAGTTCCACTTCCAAAGAAGAAGTGCCAAAATTACAGAACAATCAGTCTGATAAGCCATCCAAGCAAAGTTATGCTACGCATTGCCTTGAACAGACTGAAACCACAAGCAGAAGAAATCCTATCAGAAGAACAGGCAGGATTCAGACCAGGTCGAAGCACTGTCGAGCAGATCATCAACATCAGAATACTCATAGAGAAGCATTTCCAACATCAACTACAGCTCTACAACAACTTCATTGACTTCAAGAAGGCCTTCGACCGAGTGTGGCAAGAAGCTCTGTGGCAAGTCATGAGAGACTATAACTTCGACGAGGACCTAATTCAAGTCATCCAGGCGCTGTATGACAGCTTCCACAGTGCAGTCCTCATGGGTGGAGAAATCGGGGAGTTCTTTCGGACTTCAGTTGGAGTTCGACAAGGCTGCCCGCTATCCCCCGTTCTTTTCAACGTGTTCCTGGAGAACATCATGCAGGAGGCCCTCCTTGACTTCAAGACCACAATCACAATAGGAGGAAGGCCAGTCTGCAATCTTCGATTCGCAGACGATATTGATCTCATGGGCCGCAGTGAAGAAGAACTCCAGGATCTCACCACCAGACTGGAAACATCAGCCAATGCCCACGGTATGGAGATCAGCACAGAAAAGAGCAAGATCCTAGTGAACAGTACCACACCAACCACTCCCACCAGCATCAAGATGAGTGGCGAGACACTAGAGGAGGTGGAAACTTTCAAGTACCTTGGAGCAGTCATCACCAAAGAAGGCACGAGCACACAAGAGGTGAAGATCAGACTTGCTGTGGCACTCTCCTCCATGACTAAGCTGGCGAAAGTGTGGAGAAACCATAACATCAGAACCCACACTAAGGTCAGACTCTACATGGCACTCGTCACATCCATTGCCTTGTACAGCTGTGAAGCATGGACACTTACTGCCGATTTAGAACGTCGCATTCAAGCCTTTGAGATTAAGTGCCTCAGGCGGATCCTGAACATCACCTACAGAGACCGTAAAACCAATGACTACGTCGGCAGCAATCGGCACTCTGGCAAACCCAAAACCTTGCTAATACTTTAAAAAGGGGGAAATTTAAATTTGGTTTGGGGCCCCACAACAAGGAAAAACACTTCAAAGACAGCCTGCAGGAAAAGTGGGAAGGGGGAAAAAAGGGAAGACACCAACAAAACTATATCCAACATCAAAAGGAATGGGCCCCTCATGTAAACCCAAAACCCCCTGAAACACCCCCGGGCAAAACCAATTTGGGGGCCACTTGCAGGGGTCCGGCGGGGAACCCCCCAAATCCTCCCACCAAGGGGTAAGTGATTGATCTAGAATTAAAAACCTAATCTATGGGAAACTATAAAAAATCAAACAAAAAAACAAAAACAATCATTTTAAATTAAAAACAAAACCCAAAAAACCCAAAAAAAAATAAAACCCTACCAAACAAATAATTCAAAAATCTTGGAAAAAAAAATCTTCATAACCAAACAAACAAGCAAAAAAAAAGGGAAAAACCCAAAACCAAAAAAAAAACAAAGAAGACAAAAAAATAAAAAAATTTTTAAAAAACCCCAAACCCCCCCCTTCCACCCCCCCCCCCCCCCCCCCCCCTCCAAAAACACATACAACCAAACCTTTACCAACAAACCCAAACTTTGGAAAAAAAAAACAACCCAACCCCAAAAAAAGATAACCAAAAAGAACAACCACAATAAGGGAAATAAACAAACAAACACAAAAAAAACTACACAACAAAACGAAATAACTGACATAGACAAGAATAAACACCAAACAAAAAGAAAACAAAATAAACCCAACAAAAGACAGAAAAAAGTCCAAAATACCCCCCCCCCCCTCCCCAAGAAAAAACCCCCTAAAAACCCCAAAAAAAACAAAAAGAAAAAAAAAAAAAACCAAACCCCACCCCCACCAACAATAACAACAACAACAACCAAAAAATTCATTTGTGTGGGGTGTTGTTTTTGTTTCGGGCTGTGTGTATGCTGGTCTTGTTTTTTTTCCACTTTTGTCCCTTTTGGGGTGAAATTTGTCACCGCATGCATTCAAAGTTGGCAAACATGTCTATAAATATACCTATCCTTTTGTGTCTTCCCCTTTTATGTGGGGGGAGTGTGTATTTTCACACAAAACCTGTAAAAAGAAATTCCCACGTGCATCACTCATTTTGTTTTTGTTGTTTTTGGGGTTTAGGCGACCGTGCTTTTGTCTGCTTTGCCGCAGTTTGTTCCGTTCATACGGTTTTTTTGCCGCGCACCATGTCTTGTTTCACACATGTTTCTTAGTGGGGAAAATAAACAAAAAAAAAAATCAAAACCCAAAAACAAAAGGGAAAAAACAGCAAAAAGAATTGTTTGATAAATTTCAAGGGAAAAAACCTCTGTTAAAACTAAAGGAAAAACCCGTTAATCCCCTCTGTAACGCCCTTCCAGGAAAATTTCCCATACTGATAAGAATCTTAAAATAAATCAATAAAATATAAAACAAATAAACACAAACTTCCACACACACCCAAAAAAAACAACACACACAAAACAACAACCCCCCACACACCCCACCCAAAAAAAACACACACACACAACACACACACACACTAAAAATCTCTCTCTCTCTCTTTCATCTTTTCCCCCTTTTCTCCCCTTCCCCCACACACACCAAAACCCACACACACACACACCACACACACACCACACACCACACACACACACACACACACACCCACCCCACACACACACACACACACACACAAACCCCAAAAACACTAAAAAATGTTTCAAAACCCCTTTTCCCTTAAACTTCTATGTTCCCGGGTCCCCTGTTTGTTTGGTTTTTGGTCTTTTTCTCCTGCTAATCATGTCTTTTATATCCCGGTTTGTTTTTTTCGGTCTCGTGGGGGTTGTTGTTTTGTTTGCGGCTCGTTTCTGCGTGTTTTGTGTGTGGGCGGGGCGGGGTCTCGTGCGTGCTTTTGTGTTTTGGGGTTTTAAAAAGCAGAAAAAAAAAAGAAAACACATCGACAACAACAAAAAAAAAAAGAAAAGAAAAAAAAACAGCAAAAAAAACAACAGTATAGACACAGGGGGAAAAACAAAGGGGGAGGACAGACAAAGACAAAAACCAAAACCCATAAACCAAAAAAAACCCGACAAGACAACAAAATACAAACAATAACCGACCCGGCAGAGGAAGAAAAAAAGACTGAAAGAAGATAAAAAAAAAGAGAACAAAAAAAGGAGACCAAAAACACACACACACAACAAAAACTCACTCTCTCTCTCTCTCTCCCCCTCTCCCCTCTTCCCCCCCAAACTCTCCTCTCCTCTTTTTCCCCTCTTTGCATTGTCTCCTCTCTCCACACACACACACACACAACCCCCACACACCCCCACACACACACACAAAACACCCCACACACCACAAAACCCCCCACACACACAAACTCACCCTCTCCTCTTCTCTCCCTCCTCACCCAAAAAACACACACAACACAAAACACACACAACACACACACACACACCCCCACACACAAAAACAAGCAGTCTTGCATACAAACCCGATTTCTCTAACTAAAACAAAACCCAAAAAAAAAAACAAAGACAGATTAAAAATAACAGAGAACAGAAAAACAGATTGAAAACAGATTGGAAAAAATAGACAAGGAAAAATTAAACAAAAGGGGAAACGACCCGATTAAAGATAGTAACAAACACACAGAGAGACAAATTTTAAGACAACAGGGGAAAAATTGAAAGAAAACAATTAGGGGCAATTGAAACAGATTGATGACAAGAGACAGATTAAAGAGAAAAAGGGGGACAGATTGAGAACAGACAGAAAAACAGATTGAGAGACAAACAAGAGAAAAGACAGAGAGACCCAAAACAACAACACCACAAAATCGACCAAATTTAAAAACAAAAATCCCCTTTTTTAAAAAGCCAAAATAAAAGGACCCTTTTTACTTCTGGTGCTTGCTTCAACAAACATGTAAAAACAACCCTGTCTTAAAAAACAACACACTTTTTCCGCCTAATACTCCATCTTTATAAAATCATGATTCTAAAAAGTTTAAAAATTTAACTTAACCCCAAAGAAACTAAAAATTCAGTGGGACAAACGCACACATCAAACCTTTTACAGGGATCCCCGCCGCGCACCACCACGCGCCCACCAGGCCCCCACACAAAACACACCCCACCCCACACACACAAGGGAAAGCGCCGGGGTTTGTTTTGGTGTTTGGGGGGGGGGGGGTACATCTGTTGCGTTTCTTCGCACCGCCGTAGGGGCGGGCCCGCGGGACACCCCCAAAAACTACCACACTTGGGCCCTTTGCATAATCAAAACATTTGGGGGCCCCCCTCGGGCCTTGTTGCCCGCTTCTTTCCCTTTTTTCCCCTCAAACCCCGGCCCTTCCCCCCCCCACATTTTAATCACCACAACCCCTGAAAATTGCAAAAATCATTTTTTTACAACGGGGACATGCCCGCAAACACCTTTTAAATCAAAGGTTTCCCCCACACCCAACCCCCACACAACAAAAAAAATTGTATAAACTCTCTTTTAAAACTTCTTTCTGTATGTCGTCCCCCTTTCTTTTCCCCATTTTTTTCAGTCTGTTTTTGGTGGGTTTTGGGTTTGTGTGTTTTTGTGTTTTTTGAGGGGGAAGGGGAAAAAGAAGAAGGAGAGAAAAAGAAAAAAAAAGAGAGAGAGAGAGAGAAGAAGAAGAAGAAAAGAAAGAAATTGGACGGGGGGGGGTGTAACTATAAAGAATCTTAAAGAAATTGCAGTTTTTTTCCTTCACTTTTTTCTTTTTTTTTATTTATCCTTTCCCTTTTTTTACTTTTAATACCAAATTTTTTTTGTACAATGCTTTTCAAAAATTTTTTGCCCAAAAGGGTAAAACTAAAGAAAAATTAAAAAAATTTAATTACCAAAAAATTTTTTCAATAATATGAAAAAATTTATAAATATATACTATGCCCCAAGGGGGGCAAAAGGGAAAAAAAAAAATTTTAAAAAAAAGTTCCCGTTTAGTTTTAAACACAGTTTTTAATTTTTTTTTAATTCTCTATTTTTTTGGAAATATTATTCTTTTTTTTTTACTTACAAGAAAATTTAAAATTGTTTAATGAAACCAAGATAAATTTAAAATAAAACATACTTTAAAAATTTAAAAATTATTACCCTAATAAAATAAAAACAATCTTAAAAAACTTTCGTGGGTTTTCCCCCGTTTTATACGCCTTTGCCAATCCCAAACCCAAATCTCTTTCTTCATTTTGTGTTTCAAAAAGTCAAATAACTCCTGACTAGGGGGTGGACTTCCAAAAGCCTTAAATTCCTTTCACCCCGGGGGCTTTGTTTGGGCCTTTTGGGGAAAATAAAAAAAAATTAAAAAAATTTTATTTAAAAAATTTAAAAAATTAAAAAAAAAATTTAAATTTTTAATTTAAAAATTTTTTTTTTATATAAAAAAAAAAATTTTTAATTTTATATTTTTTTTTTTAAAAAATTTTGTTTTTAAATTTTAAAAAATTAAAACTTTTTCCCTTTTTTTTCCCAAAAATTTAAAACAAAAGAAAAAAAAAAAAAAATTTAAAAACAAAAAAAAATTTAAAAACCAATGAGCCCCGGCCAAGGGGGGTTTCACAACCAAACCCCCAAACAAACAAACCCCAACCGAAACAAAACCACCCCCCCCCCCCAAACCCACCAACACACACCCCAAAAATAAAAATAATTTAAAAATTTTTTTTTTCTTCCCCCCCAGGTATTTGGGTGGGGTTTTCTTTCAAAAAGTTAAAACGCTTTTCCCTTTTTTTCCCCTTCTCTTTAAAAACCCCGGAAAAAAGGCAAACCCCAGAACAAGGGCAACAAACAGACAAAAGACGAGGGGAAAAACAATAGAGACAAAACCACACACAACCAAACACACAACACCCCACCCCACACACACACAAAACCCCACAATCGCTTGCCTTCCCCTTTAAAAAAAAAGTTTAACCCCTATCCCAGAAACCAATGGGGGTTTGGGGCCACTTTGTGGGTTTTTGGGGTTTTGTGTGTTTTGTTTTAAAAAATGTTGGTTTTTTTAAAGAGATAGGAAAAAGGGGGGCCGCACCGCCCGGGGCCCTTGTTTGGTTAAAAAAAAAAAAAAGTTTAAATTTTTGGTTCGCGCCCACCCAACAAACCCCAAAACGAAATTGCTCGCCCCTTGGGGGCCCCCCAAATTTTTGTGGCCCTTGACCATTGCATGGTGCTTTTATGTTTTCCCTTTTCTTTCATTCTTATATTTCGGGATAATAATAAAATGGGCTTTTCTCAAGCCCCTGTGTATCAATTTTTTAAATTTTTTCATCCGTTCCCACGGATACAATGGCCTACCTTCCCAAAACTAACGGTTTTTAACGTTCCAAGGTGTTTGCGCGCGCACCGCGTGTTTTGAAAAAATCAGACAGAGAAAAAAAGACAGAATTGACAGACACGGGGGAAAAGAGCAGCAACAAAACAACAACAGACAGACAGGAGGGGGAAAAGGGGACAAAAAGGAAGAGAAAAGAGAGAGAAGAAGAGAGAGAGAGGGGAGAAAAGAGAGAGAAAAGAAGACAACAACAGACAACAACAACAGACGTGAGGGGGCATTACAAAAATGGGAGCGAAGAGAAGAAGAGGGAAGAGAGAGGAAAGAAGGAGAAAAAAAGCAGACAACACAGAGAAAAACAGACAACAACAACAATGACAGACAACAAGGGCTATAACAACAGGACAACATTGACAACACAGGGGAAAAAATACAACAATAAAAACAACAACATGAGGGGGAAGGGGACAAACATGGGGGAAAAAAAGAAAAAAAGAGGAAAAAGAGAAAAAAAGAAAAGAGAAAAGAGAAAAAAAAACAACAGACAACAACAACAAACAACAACAGACATACAAAAAAGAGCAGACAATGCAACAGAAAAACATACGAAACAGACAAACACAAAGGGAAAAAGAGAGAACCCAGACAAAAAAAAAAAGAGAGAAAGAGGAAAAAGAGACCTACAGCAACAGACAGACAGACAACACCCCCCCCACACCACCCCAAAAGCAACGCACGCACCACACACACTCCCCACCCCAACCACACACCACCAAAACACAACACACCGAACAACCAACACACACACACACAAACACACCACACACACCACACAACACACACACACACCAAACACACACACACACACACACACCACAACACACACACACCCCACACACACACACCACAACAACAACAACAACAACACCAAAACACACACACACACACACACACACACAAAAACACCACACACAAGTCCATTTCAGACACAACACAGACACACAGACACCACACACACACACACACGCACCACCCACACACACATCCCCCCCCCAACACCACACCCCCCCACAACACAACACACACTGACACAAACCAACACACACCACACACAACACACACCACCACACACACACAAAACACCACACACAAAAAAAACAAAAAAACACAAAAACACCAAAAACCACAACACACACACACAACAACACACACCAACACACACACACACCCCACAACACAAACACACACACACAACACAAAACAACACATCCCACTTACAGACCAGACACAGACACACAACACACACACAAAACACACACACACACACACCACACACACACACACACACAAAAAACACAACACACACACCCACAGAGTCTTTCAACAAACTGATAGACTAGAAACAGAATTTAAAAAAAAAAAACAGGCAGAGAACAACAGAGAGACAGATTGAAAAATAGACAAAGACAGATTGATAGACAATTGAAAAATAGACAGAGAGAAAATTAAAATAACAAGAGACAATTTAAACAGATTGAAAGATAACCAAGCAGATTAAGACAATTAAAATAACAAAACAATTAGAAAGATTTGAAAGATGACAAGAGACAGATTTTAGAGACAGACAAAACAATTAAACAAACAAAACAGACACGACAGATTTAGAACGACAAAGACAACAGAGAACAATTAAAAACAAAAAGAACAGAAGAGAACAACCGAAAACAGATTTAAGACAGATTGAAACAAACAGAAACAAATTTTTAAAATAACAAGGGGACAGGGAGATTAAGACGACAAAAAACAAATTTAAAAAACGACAAAAAAAAGACAAAAAATAGGGCAGACAAGAGACGATTTTAAAAAGACAAAAAAATTTAAAAAACAAAAGACCCAAAAAGAAGACCGACAAAAAGAGAAACAAAAAAAGACAGAGAAAAAGAAGAGGGCAGGAAAAACAAGGGGGAAAAAATTGAGGGAAAAAAAAACAATGAGAAACAAAAACAGAAAGACAATTGAGAGACAACGAGAACAGAAAAAATTAAACAATTGAAACAACAAGGGAAAAAGATTGAAAAAAAAAACAATTAGAACGATTGAGGACAGCAAAGACAGATTGAAAAACAGACAAAGAAAAATTGAAAAAAAACAATTTAGAACAACAGAAAAACAAAATTGAAAAACAGAAAAGACAGACAAAGCAGATTTAAAACAAAAACAGAAGCCCAATGGAAGACAGACAGAGAGACAAAAGGCAGACAGACAAAAGCCAAAAGGGAAAACGCCAACCACAACCAAAAAACCTTTCTTAAAACCTATAATACAACCCTTCTTTTTTGCTTCTTTAACACATTTAAAAACAACCTCGTCCTTTAATACGAACCCATTTCTCTCCAAAAACTCCCTCTATTATTCTGATCAAGTTAAAATTTAAATTTCCAATAAAAATAATAAATTTATCAGCAAAAACCCCAAATAACAAACACTTTCACCACACCACCCAGGGGGCCGCATCACCACCACCCGCCCACGCACCCCCACCACACACACACACACCCACCAAAACACACCCCACAACAACACACACACAGGTTCTCCCGGGTGTTTTATGTTTAGGGGGAGGGTACGTCGCGTGTGCGGCTTGCGCGCCGGGAGGTGCGTGAATGCCGCACCGGGGCCCCACGCCGCGCACGTACGCAACATGGCCTGCGCAGAACAACTTGCTCCCTCACATTGTTGTCTGCTACCCCTTGTTCCTCTCACCACCCCTTCTTCCCTCACTTTTTCAATCACGCTAAAAACTCTGAACTGCAAAAAACTGCATTTTTTCAAAAACTCGACAGGCAGCAAACACGCTGAATCGGGCTGCACAACAAATATTGTAGGGTATACTGCTCTGTATAATCTGTCTGTGTCTGTTTGTCTTCCCCCTTTTCCTATTTTTCTCAGTCTATCTGTGTCGGGGTTTTGTGTGGGGTGTGGGTTTTGTGTGTGTTTGGTGTGTTTTTGGTGTTGGTGTTGTGTGTGGTGTTTTTAACAATAACAATAACAATAAAATAAATTTTAATTCATTTTTGCAGGCGATATGGCCCCGGAAAACAGTTTTGTCTATACTTCTGAAAAGGGGAACATCCTTACTTTTTATATCTAAAATTTTAGTAAGAAAATACCAATTTTAAAAATCAAATAGGGGTTTTTGTTTTAACAAAGAAGTGAAATTTTAGATTTGATGGGGAAAACTGTAAAAATACGGGAAAAATTTTGTGTGTGTGTGTGTGGTGTGTGGGGTTTTGTTTTTGTTTTGTGTGTGTGTGTGTGGTTGTGCTGTTGTGTATGTGTTTAAGAGGAGAAGAAGAAAGAGAAAAGAGAGAGGGGGGAGAGAGAAAGAGAAGAAAGAGGAAAAGGAGAGAGAGAGAAGAGACCTTTGACCAATTTATTTAGAGAGAGAGAGAGATTGAGAGGGGTTGGGGTTAGACTAAAGGAAAGAACTAAATTTCGTTTTTTTTCTTCTTTTTCTCCCCTTTTATTTTTCTTTTTTTTTATTACTTTTAAACCAATTTGTTTTATATCAATACAAAAATTGTGCTCGTAAGAAATTATATAAATAAAAAAACAAAACAAAAAGTTCAATTGATAAAGAAATATATAAATATAATAAAAAACACAGGGGTGCAGACTAAGGGGAAAAACAATCTTTGAAAGAATTTCAGTTTATTTTTTTCATTTTTTTTAAATTTTTTTATATCTATAAGTTTTTTTAGAATTTTATTAATTTCTTTTTGCATAAAATTTGATAAGATTAATTTTTTAAAATATTATGTAAAACTAGTTTCTTAAAAGGTGACAGTAAAAATAACATATAATTATTTTGCATGAAAAAATAAAAGACAATCTTACAAACTTTGTTTCTCTTTTTAAAGTTTAACCACACATTCTGAAAATTTTTTTTTTCTGTCCATTTTTC
>CM054150.1:63253437-63283001 GCA_028751875.1 Rapana venosa
CAACATAAAAAACCATTGTGTGTGGGCCTTGGCAGTGAGTGACCTCAGTCCGGGGGGGACACAGTTTTTTGGCTGGGCCAAATGGGGCCCAAAAGAGGGACAGAAAGCTTGCCCGTGGTTGTGTGTGCAGGTTGACAGTTGGCCTCGGGGAGGGGATGGCACCCCTTTGGGAGCGTCCCCCCCCAATGTAAAAGCACCAGCACCAAAACTGAAGGACCTGATGTGGTGATGCCCGGTGAGGGAAAATTTTTGGGGGGTACACCCCAGGGGGGGGTTCTGTGTTCCCCCACAGTAAAACCAAGTCAAGTCAAGTCAAAAACATTTTAATTCCCATAAAGGGGAAATTACAATATTTACGGGGCATTTTTGATACCTAAAATTTATCCCCAAAAGGGACCCCAAGAAAAATACTTTTTCGATTTTTTAAAACAATTCCAAGAACCCCGAAAATTTTAAAAAATTATCATACACAAACAAAAACCCCGGGTTCTGCCCACACACACACCCAAAAAGTAGGAATAAAATGTTGTAAAAACGTTTTGTTTGGAAAAAAATTTTTAAAACCCAATTTTTTAAAATTGGGGTGCCCAAAAGGGGCACATTCCCCAAACCCCCACCCCCATAATAAAACCACCAAAAATGAAACACAGTTTTATCACACATACACACAAAACACACGTCCCCCCGCGCACCAAAGCCATTATTTTTTTTTTAGAAAGAAAAAAGCACACAAACCCCCCCAAACAATTTAGAAACCCATTTTTAAAAACCAAAAAAAGCAAAAAAAAAGGAGTACTTTTTTTTTCATTCCCCACACACACACCCCAAAAAACCACACAAAAACACCCCCCCGGCCCCCCCTTCCCGCACTTGAAAATCGGGGGAGGGAGGTTATCAAAGAATGAAAAACTGTTTATGTTTTTTTTTAAATTTGGGAATTCGAATAAATTTACGGGAACAAAGAATTTTTTTTTCTATTTGTTTTACTTTGGAGCACCAAAAGCGGCGCCCTGAAGGCAAAAAAACAAAATTTCCCCAAAGAAAAACGGGGGGGAAAATCAGCCAAGTTTGGTGTCGCTTTGGCACAAGTGCTGCCGAAATACGGTTGAGATCTCTTTTTTTTTTTTCCCCTTTTTATTTTTTGGACAGATTTTTAACAATTCTCCGGAAGATTTTTTTATTTTTGTTTTTAACAAAAAGGGTTTTTTGTACCAACGATGAAAGCAAAATTTTAGAACACTCTCTTTTTAAAGCCCTTTTTAAAAAAAGGGAAAAATTTTTTTTGTCAACAAAAAAATTTAAGCTTCCTCAGAAAATACATACGTTTTGCCCCTTTTTGAAAATAGCGTCAGTGTTAGCATCCCATTTAATTTGTCATCAAAAATATTTTCCCAGTACTTTGTACTTCGAAACATTTTCAATTTCTTACTATGGATGAAAACCCTGCTCAGAATTTGGCCCCGACTCTGAAATCAAGGGAAGATTTTTTTTTTAAGAAAACTTTTAAGCCCCATTTATGCCTCATCACCCAATTGACAAAATCAGTGGGGCTGGCCCCCATGGTTTTGGGACAATCCAGAAAAGAGGACAAAAAAACCCGTCTTTGGCAAATTTTACAAAAAAGGGGTTTTCATACTGTTCTGAAATTTCACTGTGTATAAAATTTACAAAAGTGGGCGAGAGAACCACCCTGGGGAAAAACCCGTACAGGAAAAAATCTAACCAAATGAAGATATCTTTTTGGAAAAAACCCCCGCTGCGGTCTGTTATTTAAAAAACCCCCAATCACCCAAACAAAAAGTTTTTGTTACATCAAATTTTGAAAGTTTTTTGTGAACAAGAAAAAGGGGGGCCCTGCATTGTATTGAAAGCTGAACTAAATTTAGCAAACAATATTCTGGCCCGGATTTAGGTGCTTCTAATTTTTGACAACGTTTAAAAAACAGTTTGGCATCTTCAAACCTCGCCTGTCCCGTAGGGGAAAATGTAGTGGGGCAAGGTCTTTCTAGTTTGGGGGAAAAAAAGAGATTTTAATCTTTTTTAATGTTTTCATCACAAATGATTTGAGGGGTCAGGTCTGAAATCGTTGGGAGAAAGGATTTTGGGTTTCCCCTTTTGGGAAAAGGGGGTTTTTCACTGGAAAATCCCTTTTTAAAAAACTGGGATCTGGTTGGTCCACGAGGCTTTTTGGGGAAAAGGGGCTGAAAGATTTCTGGCAAGCTCAGTAGCGCAGAAAAAATTGGGTTTTTTGCCGCATTTTTCCTCTGGTCCGGGAATTTGTTGTTTTTTTATTGCCTTGAATGTTTAAAAAATAATGTTTCCCCCAAACAATTTTACGCTATTCTCAAAGGGTAGAGATTGCTTTAGGGCCCTTTTTTTCATCCCAAAAAAAGTGCTTTTCGGGAAACGAGTAAAAAAAAATTGAAAAGGTTGGGAATTTTGGGTTTTGGGGCTTCTTTGACCCGTGTGGGGCAGTCCCCTGTTTATGCTGACCTTTTTTTTTCCCTCCAGGCAGCCCCAAAAATTTTTCCCGCAAACTTTTTCTTTATTTTTAAATTTTTTATAGTCACGTTTTGTGCAACAGCAAATTTTTTTTTTTATTCACTTGTTTCTTTGTTCTTCGTTCCTGTGTAAAATACTACTTTCTTTTTTTTTTTTAGTAACTTTTTAAGGGGCCCTTTTTAACCCCAAAGGTTTTTTAATTTGGGGGAAAATAGTTAAAAACCCTTCTGACACAAAAAGAAATATAGGGAAAAAACAACATCAGTTAATATTAAATAAAAGCACCTTTAAAACATATCCCAGTCAGTTTCAAACAAAGCACCCTTTCAGACTAGCATTCTATCGGCATCCATTTCTTTGTGGGTCCTGACCATGGCCTGAAGCGCAGAAACCACTGACCTGGACATGGGTGCTAGAAGAATACAGTTAAGGTCAGATGACCCCAGGGGGAGGCAACGGTATGATTTCTATGCACCTGCTACAGTCCCAAAGCACAAGTCAAGGGTCTAATTTCTTCGGTAGGACAGGGCAACCTACTATTCATAATTCTTCACGTTTTACTGATAGAACAGTTATCAAAATCACCATGATGTATATGAGAGAGCATCATGGATATGAATGTAACTTATGCAGGTGAAACAAAATATGTTCGGATGCTCTGGTCACATTACTTTGGGGTAAAGTAGACCAAGGGTAAAAAATATGTGGGAATTCCCGCGGTAGGTATACGTGTCGGAGTGATATGGACAGCAGTTCTAAGTCCTCCATACACAAAGAGGGCCGGCAAGGTCCACGTCCTGACACCATTTCTCGTTGACTAGAAGCAGAGCGAATGGTCACGTCCTGACACCCTTTCTCGTTGACGTAGAACAGACGAAATGGTCACGCCCTGACAAACCATTCTCGTTACGTAGAAGCAGACGAAGGTAACGTCCTGACACCAATTTCTAGTTGACGTAGGTAAGGCAGACAAATGGTCCACGTCCTGACACATTTCTCGTTTGACGAAGAAGCAGACGGAATTGTCACGCCCTGACACATTTCTCGTTGACGTAGAACACACGTAGAAGCAGACGAATGGGTCACGTCCTAACACAGTTCCTCGTTGACGTAGAAGCAGACGAAAGGTCACCGTCCCTGATCACGCATATCTCTTTGACGTAGAAGCAGACCTAATGTCACGTCCTGACACCAATTCTCGTTGACGTAGAAGTACAGACGAATGGACCGTCGACACCATTTCTCGTTTACGTAGAAGCAGACAAATGGTCACGACCTGACACCATTCTCGTGACGTAGAAGGCATACGAATGTCACGCCTGACACCATTCCATTGACGTTGAATCAGACGCCCCCGCCCTGTTGGTTTACCGGTGGCGGTTTGTCTCTGTCCAGTGGAAAGCTGTCCAAAGCTAATTATAGACAGCTCCCGCTGGGTACACTGTATGTAGCCAGTTTCAAGTCAGAGCGAGCATGCCCAGCCTTTCTGAACTCATGCTAGTGTAATTGACATTTGCCTGTTAGATCGTCCGCTTTGGTGGAAAGAGATTGTGACGTTGGTCAGTAATGAACTGTTGGTAGCCGGGTTTTTCCGGTGGATTTTGAATTTTTAGTCTTTGTCTCGGACCGCCACCTTTCTTTCCTCTTTTCTTTGTTAGATGTTCCTCCAAGTCCTGTCGATAAAATAGGGAGGCAGTTGAAGAAATTTTGCCAGGAATGTCAATGAACACTTCAGCTTCTGTGGTCTATCCAGGGCTCTGCAGTATGCATGGTGTGGTGTCCCAACCTATCCCATGGGGGAGGGCCACCCCTCACTGCACTGGCCATGGAATGAGCGAAGAGGGACGTGAGTGAAGGAGGGTAAACAGGACTTGTCCCCCCTCTCCTGCTGGGGGAGGGGAGGGTCACCCGCCCATGGTTGGTCTGTGGACAGGAGAAGAGAGAGGCCCTGGTGAGGGGGAGTAGGGAGGCAGGCCTCAGAGAAGTCCTTTCACTGGTGCAGGTCTCCGGCGCTGAGGTGCACAACCCACTTGCTGTAGAGATGCTTCAGAGCCAGGCCTGGATGACCCCACTGGTAGGGGGACCTGGTTTTGCTATTCCTTCTTTTTTTTTAAAAATAATCCTCTAAAGGTCAGTAGTCACATGTGGATAATAAGTATAGGTTGTGTTTTGATATTGTTGTAATGCCATACTCGTACCCCACGTCTATGAAAAATTCAGCTATGTGGAATAGCCAGGGGCTCTTGCAGTATGTATGGTATCCCCACCCCTTACCTCTTGCTAAAAGAAATTTGTTCAATGATTTCAACTGGAAAAAAAGTATGCTTTAAAAAGGCAAGGTTTTATCCTAAACTGAAATCCTGTTTTAAATAGTTGTAAAAAGGAGATACAATTTTTTTTATTATTAAAGACCATTTTGAGGATTTGCACGGCTTGCGTGAAGAAATAAATCATAGTGGACTAGAAGTAAAAAATGGACTAGAAGTAAAAAATGCGCTACAAAGTACAACACAAGATTTTCTAATGAAAATACCCCCCCCCCCCAACCCCCTGAAAAAAAAAATCAAGCATGAGAAAAGAAGATGAGTTGTACCTAACCCAATGATCTTTACAGTGGGCTATAGCGTTGTACATTACAAAGCGCCCCTGGCATTGCATGAAGGAGAAAGATTCGTGGAAAACTCTGACAGTGTCAGAGTGAGCCAGTTTTCCACCAGCGTCCGTAGACCTAGGGTGGCCGAGTGGGTAGAATTGTGTTTTTTGATGCAGTGATTCAAAGGAAGGTGGTCCAAGGTTTGAGTCTCGCTCCACAGCCCCCCAGGCCAGAAGAGAGATTCCTCTTCAGAGCCAACAGAATTATGTGGGGACCGCAGCTCCCCTCCCCGTCCCTCTGGAGGAGACTTTCAACCCAGGTTTCAGTTTAGCAGCCTAACATTCCCAGTGCCCCTTTTCCAAACCCTTTCTCCACATGTGGTGGTGTGCAATACGCTTATAGGACAGCGGGGTAACAACCTGGAAAGTTATGGGGGGAATACTGTACCAGTCCTTTGGCCGAGATGTATATTTCAAGATGTTTTGAACGGCTTTGTTAAGTATCTTCTTCCATTACACAAGTTTAAATGATTTGTTTACCATTGCTTTTTTTCCATGACAGGTGAAGTAAACACCAATCTCACTTTCAAAATCATTCCAGTTTGTATGCCTCGGGACCCCATATCCCAACAATTGAAGTAAAAGCTAACTGCTGCAAATTCTGAATCTGGGAGAGCAGCCCGAAATTTCACGGAGAGAAATCTGCCGTGACTTAAAGTGGGGTATGAAATAACATCTGATCGCTTTGATTTGTTGCTTTACAAGATTCAGCGCTATATAAATTCCATACATTATTATTATTATTATTATTACTTGTACGGCCTGACGTCTATCTTCTTCTTCTCTGGAAAAGGGAGATTTTCAGGCCCCTCACCAGCCACCCCAGAGGTCAGTTTGCTTATGTAGTAGACCAGGCATGGCATTTCTCCTTTTTTTTCCGTCAGTGCTTAACATTTCCACCGTATTTCAGTTTTTTCATCGTTCCACTATTTTTAATTTCTGCTGTACGCAGTCAGAACAAAAATTTCATGCGAACAACATTCAAAATTATTAGAGAAAGCGCATCGTCTTCGACTGTGTAGAACTTTACCTGTATTCTGACATCATTTTGGAATGCACAAACATTTTTTGTAATGCAAATAAGATTGAGAAATTGGTCGCTATGACCACTTTTAACCAAACAAAATCACTTCACTCAAAGAGATCAGAGTCGATGTACAACGTCATAATGTCCCTAAGACACCTAGTGAACTTCGCAATGATCGTGAAGAGGCGACTGTTGTGGCCAAAATAGCATTATGTCATACACGCTTCTTTCATAGACTTCTGCCGAGAACTTGATTCCCAGAAATTGTGCATGCTGCAAGAGCAGCTTTGTACAGCTGTGGAGATGATAGGCCTCTAGCTAAGATAAATGACAAAGTGAAGTGCGATGGTGGCAAAGTTACGTCATTCCCTGATAATGACTGGCACTTTTGTCATTGTGTCGCAAGTGACCGTCAGGTTTTCCTTTTTTTCCCCTCCTCTTTTTCCTGCTGAAGAAATCCCATGCCTGGTCGACCGCAAGATACTCCTCCCCTGACCAGTCGGACAGAAACCTCATGTTTACTGCCATGATGACCTTCAAGAACATTTAGCTTGTCAGCTGGTTAAAAGTGATTTTTTCTCCCTTGGTGCAAGTTGACAGTTTAAAACAACCCTGTAGGTTGGCTTGCTTGTAAGATAGCAATGCAGACAACTTGCACCAAGGAGAAAACTCACTTTGTACACGCTGACTTAAGCTATCTTGAAGTTGGACAGTTGTAAAATTGAGGGTTGTTTTTTTTTGTTTGTTTTATTTTTTGCTTTTTTTTTTTATTTTTTAAGACCAAACTGTCGGGGGGGAAGTATGTTGCAGTCTGCTGCATAACATACTCACCTCTGGTGTGTGTAAGGCAGGGGCCTGACAGTCTGGGCCCCCTCTGCCTTTTCCCCAGTTATCCCCACCTCCCCCACCCACCCACCCTAGAGGATACTTTACATATATATCTCCAAACGCCCATCTGAAAACACAACTCGCTTCTCTCAACCAATCACAAATCCAGCACTCGGGTTTCATGGACCGCAAAAAAAAAATAGCTTTTATCGCACACAACACGAACATGAAAACCCGCATGCACACTCTCACTGAGAAAATACAGATAGAGAGAGAGAGAGTGCGGCGCGTGTGTGTGGTGTGGAAGAACACGCAAGTATGGTGAATACCACTATCCAACACACCCATCCTGTCATGTTGGTAGTGGTATACCGCCATAAGTGGGTGTCCTCCACACACACACACGCACGTACATACGTTAAGGTGTAAGGTGTATAGCACTACCAACACACACCAGATTGCATGATGGTAGTGGTAACACCACACACACACACAAAAGGGACATAGTAAAGCTGACATCTATACCAGACTGAGAAGAGAACCAAAAATGAGATATCCCCAACGTTTGAAAATGAACTTTGAAGTCTGTCCCTTAAAGAAACTCTACTTTGAACTAATACAGCCCAATGCGGGTTGCCTCATCACAGTTATTAACAACCCCTCCACCCCATAGCCAGGCCACTGTACAGGGGAAAAGCATGCTTCCAAAGCACACTGCTTTCCATCACTCTTTTTCACAGCTTTCTAACTTGATTCTCAGTCCTCGTTCTTGGTTCACAGTACCACGCAATGTCAGCTTTTCCATGACCCTGACATGATGACTTTAGACAACATCTACCAGGCTGAGCTTCATCCAAACCCTGTACATCGGGGAGTACAGGCCTAGTCCCTAGAGAGGAGCATGGGATAAACTTGTATAGGAAGGGGGGGGGGGGATCCAAGTGGCAAAGCCCGTCAGTCTCCACACCATTTGTTTTTCCTGGGCTACTAATATTAGATGACAGAAAGCAACTTGACTTACTGATGAACCATCTTACAAGAAATCTGATCTTTTCAAAATGGGTAATTATAAAATAAAAGAAAATAATCACAATTTTTGGATTTTCCTCTGAAAACAATGAAAGCCTGTGAACTGATCAGAGGTGCCCCCTAAAGCCTAACTGGTGAACCGGAATGGTTGCACCACAACTGATGAATATCAGTCTTTCCACATGTTCCACATTGAGTGGAACCAGGAAACATTTCTTCTTCCAAATGTCAACACTAACACTTACTACCACTTCTCTGTGTTCATGCCTTTTTCTTACTTGAATTAAGATTATCTGCCTTGATTTACAATCTTTACCTCTGAAAACACGAGTTTTTTTAGGCACCCAGAGTTGCACACTCAACAGCACGAAGATAGAGTCATTGAAAATATGAGAATATCTGTCAACAAATCGAAGGGAACAGTTCTCCAGCCTGATGTACACCTTAACAAAAATTACAGAGCAAAATGTTCCCCATAAAGTTACTTTCCTATCCTTCTAGCTAGAAAATGAATTCCTATACCGTATTTTCTGGGTTTTGAGCCATTCACCTTGGTTTATACAATGGAAGCCTCCTATGAATAGGTTTGTCTTCACTTTTCCAGATCTATTGTCAGCAATGACATCAGTCTCTTTATGATCATGACTGCTGGGCTTAGTTGTGCATTCCAAGATCAATTCCATCAGTTTGGCATTCAAACAAATGCCATACAAGCTTAATATTCCATGAATTTCACCAAATAAAAAGTATTGCAGTCATATTGCCTGCTCTGATGTTCACTTTAGCAAATCTCTGTTTTCAAACCAAAGTGGTCAACCTCATCCCAAACTGTGTTTTGGCCAGAAAGCAGCAAATCAGCTGCTATTGAATCTGGATAAAATAGGCTTTTCTTCGGATTTTACAAGACACAGTACAATGGAAAAGTGTGTCTGGATAAATAGGCTTGGATTTTACAGGACACTGTGCATTGGAAAAGTGTGTCTGGAACAACCAATACCTGACACAACACTAACTGCTACTGGATGGCTAATTCAACAGTCCTGTTGCTTTGCACTTTTTCATCTTGCAGATAAAAGCCTGCACATGGCTTTGAAATCATTTTGGGGGAATTCTTTTCTACGACTCGTGTGCTGCGGCTTAGAAAACAGTGCTCCTGCTAACTAACCCAGAAAATACGGAATCCCATGCACAACATGACCTCCAACAAGACTTACCCATTTTCTCATGAAGAGAAACACACCGTGTCCTAAACTGGAACATAGGTAGGGTGGCAAGTAAGCTCATTATACACGCGTCACTCAGCATCTGAGGGGTACAACATCTTGCAGGCTCAGACCAGGCTGAGCATTCGGATGAGGCGTAATTCCCCCTCCAGAGTACAACTGGTTTAACTCCATTCTCCTGCACGTCATTTCGGATGTGGCCTACAAAGCAAGATCCTGTGTGTGAACACAACACACACCATCGACATCACACCCGCACGTTGAAATCCATACTTCATGGAAGAGTAGGCCAGTGGTGTGAACATTTCTGGCACAGCATTTCCAGAAGGGTCGTGTATGTACTGCCACCACCTCACACCTACACCTGTCATCGAATTTCAGACACTCTACAAATTATACCTACATTCCTGATCTTACACTGCCTCCCACCAAACCCTTACAGAACACATGATGAAATATCAGCATGGGTGAAACTGCCCCCCAAAAAATGCAAAGAAAGAATGGATGGAATCCAGGAGCCAACAGGCTCCAGTGAGCGTTCAAAAGGATTGGGGTGGGCAAAAATTGGAAGAAAAACCCTTCATAAATTGTGACACGTTCACAGCTGTCTCCTTTATAAATCAATCTGACTTTTCCTTAACCTCTTAACTGCCCAGTGCAAGTGCACCCTATATGCCGGAGAATAAAATTCTTATGTACCACTGCTATGTTCATATCGCTCTTACTCAGAAACTACTACATGAATATTCCTGATAAGTCTACCAAATGACAGTATATATATCGTAGATTACTTCGAGGCAAGCTCAAATTAGTTAGCATGATATTTCCCTGCGAAAATCTATTTAAAATGTAAAAAATCGACCATAAATACGATTTCTTCATCACCACTGTCATTCTGAGTACCCCCCATCTCAATAATGTCAAAGATAAGTCTAGGCCAAATCTCATTCTTTTTTTTTTAATACACAATCTCCTGAATCATACGTGACGTTTTCATCACTGTTAGGTAAATCTAGAGTTTTATTTGCCACTTTTACAGCTGAGTAAAGTTATTTATGCCTTCAACAAGAAGTGTCAGCAATTTTGAACAAGAACTTCCCAAGCAGTCATGCATAAAAACACAAAATACGAGCGAAAAAACGATCGTTTTTGCCACAGTTTTTGCAGCTCGATGTTGCCAAGCAACAGGAGAGTGGTCTCCATTAATTTTGGAGTTCTTTCCCTTTAACTGTAGTCAAGGAAGCAGGCTTGTTTACTTCGGTTCGACACCCTGGAAATTTTCCAGGTTGTTGGCGTATAGGGTGCACGTTAAGCCCCGGAAAATTTCCGGGGTAAGGCAGTCTAGTGGTTAAATATAAAAACAAAATTTCAGGTATCCTTTCCATTTGATATTTTCTAATGTCTGTAAACAGTTAACAAAAAAGAAAAAAAATCCCCTCTCCCCCCATCTTTGAATACACCATCTTTTGTAAGAAAGTTGCATCTTTTAGGATTTGTTTTTTACTCTGTTATCTCAACAGTAGTTCTGCCTTCTGTTAAATAGTCAAGACTCCCACTGAGAAAAAGCAAAAGTCCCTGAAATTTTATGGATTATTTTTTGGGTGTAAAATCAGCACTCAAAATAATGCAATAAACCGCACATTGGAACAGTTATCACACGCTATTCATACAGATTACCTCCCTTTATCTTCTCCATTTCATTTCTTTTTCCTTTCTTCATCTGACCTAGGCTGGGGTGTGCAACTGATAAATCTCCATCAGTATTTTGTATGAGCTATTTCTCTTTTTGTTCATTTATGGATTATCTTCAAGTATCAGATACAATGTGCAGTTTCTTCAGTCTTTCTCACACAACTGAGGAGCTCGGCTTTCAGCTTCATGCAAAACTTTACTTCAGAGTAGGAACAGATTTTAAAGCATTCCACAAGACTTCACAAA
Organism: Rapana venosa; assembly: GCA_028751875.1. Lineage (NCBI taxonomy): Eukaryota > Metazoa > Mollusca > Gastropoda > Neogastropoda > Muricidae > Rapana > Rapana venosa. The sequence goes on from CM054150.1 coordinate 63,264,637, forward strand.
TATTATGGATATGCCGCTTTTTCAGACCGTCTCACATAACCATTTACTTTTTACCCTTGTTCAAAGAAATGTGATGCAAGTCCCCATCCAATGTCTATGTGAGTGAAAAGTAAATTTGATAAAAGCCACAGACAATGTTAGACCTCCCATCTTCTTTTTTTGCAGTTGTACTTTTCATGACGAACACGATCACCTGTCACTCTTTGCCTGGGGATTGCTCATGATGGCCACCAAGCAAATTACTTGTCTAAAAAATTTAATTTATTCACCTTTACCAACTTTTCCTCTGCACATCCAACCCTCTTGGTAACAGAACCCCATGTTTGCCAGATGAAATTTACTCCAAAGAAATCAAGAGCCTAAAAGGTCATGATCTTCTAGAGTTTGCAAACTGACCACTGCCTATCTTTAGAGAAAGGACTTCTTCCTTGGTGACTTTCCGGGTGTTTTTTTGTCACTTTTCTGAGAAGTAAATGATGATGATGAATGTTTCTGCTATCCACTCCCTGTTTATTGACACAACAGCCATTTCTAATAGAAAGATTATCTGCAAAATGCCCATGTTGATGACGAAGAGGACTAGAGTGTATTTAACAAAAACAGGGAACTCCGCTATGAAGCAGAACAGTTTCACCCATGTACTGAATTTACTCTAGCCCTGTCTGCCACAGCTCTCCACTGCTTTCCCAAACTCTCATCATCTGGCCTTGCGGTGATATTCAGGGGATGCAATGCTGTGATCCGCATGGCTGAAGAGGGTGGAGGAATTCTTCAGCATGTATCTGCAACACAGACCAAAACACCTTTATGAATCCTCGTTCTGTCAATAGAACTGTGAGGTTCATTATTCTCAAGATCACTGCGCATACAACCATCTTTAAAACTTCACCAAGGAGGCAGCCACACTGCATCTACAGGGATTATGTTTAAACATGATCAGGATGCCAGTGTGCATATACTGTCATTTCATGTCATCAGAAACGTTTTCTTTAAAAAGAAAAAAAAAATGGCACTGCTCTTGTGGCAACATGCTCTCCCAAGAGAGAGCAGCCCAAATGTCCTGCAGAGAAATCTACTGTGATGTTATGGTCATTTCTTTCAGAATTGTCTTGATTTCTGTCTCGCTTGTTGGGTGAAAGAAATGGAGAGGAATGCCAGTGAAATAGGGATCAGGAGGCGCAGGTTGGAAAGAAGTCTGATCCAGTCTGGAGCGAATGTTGCGGACTTTGTCAGAGAAAAATGAAGAAAGTATAGCAGGGAGTTCAGAGTGGCTGTGGACAGTAGGCAGAGGGCTTGTCTTTGCAGATCCCAGAAGAGTTGAGGTGAGGGAAAAGAGAGATTTCATGGACGTAGCATCAAGAACTTGAGCAGAGTAATACTTCATCTTTGCTGAATGGATTAAGGTTTTGAATGTGTTGATTTGTTTTCGAAAGAGTTGTTAATTTATTTCAGTTTTTGTTTTTCGCCATCGTCGCTCTAGTTGTCGGTGTTTGCGTTTTGCGACCAGGATATCATGGGTGTACCATGGGGCACAGGGCCTATCAGGCAGAATGAGGTCAGTGGAAGGTGCATGCTCATCGAGCAGTTGGCCAAGAACAGTGTTGTAGTGTTTAGATGGGTCAGTGTGGTCAGGGATTAGTGATAGGCGTTCAGCAGCCTGGGTAGAGAAAGTTTGGATATCTAGTACCTTGAGATTGTGAGGGGTGACACACTTTTTCTTTTTGATAGGCCTTGCAACGTTGAGAAAGAAAAGAATGGCAGAATGACCAGAAAGCAGTTCATTAGTGATGGATACAGATGTGATGAGAGATCGTGATCGCCATACCCATAGCAAAAATGATGAGGTGTCATGATCTAGGGTTTTTGTGGTAAACAACTGCATGAATGCAAAAAAAGCCTGGCCCCGTGTGTACTTTATTTAATGCAGAATGCAGGAAATATCTTTCTTGCGGTAAAAGATAGTATAAATATATTTATTGTTTTTTTTGTGTGATGACTATTGAAAGTTGTAGAAAACTACTTCCCTTGACAGGATTTGGGACAAACGATGTACCGGGTGAAACCCCAGGGTGATAAGGTCAAAAGTGCTGTTCTGTAATTACGCGTCCTCCTTAGTGAAGGCCTTGTTTATCCGTGTTTGATACACAGCCGATATCTATCACATGCCATCATCCCTGTTCTCAATCCCGGGCCACTTGTCTGGCCAATCTGGAGAACCATCTTGAAAGTCACCTCTGTGTTTTCTGCCAGCTCTGAACCCTGCTGGGGCGTGGCTTCTTCTGCCAGCCCACTCCTCTGCCATCTCTGTCCCAATCGCCGCACGTTTTTCTGGAGTACAAGGGTTCTTGGAAGATGACGTTAACCAAAAGGAGTTAGGTGAGCCCAGTTCATTGCTGCGACCGCTTGTAGGCGCTAATCAGTAAATCTTGCTGTCCTTGGGGTATCAACGTAATGACCGCCGCAGAAACTGTGATAAAGTTGAACTGACAACAACGCACTACAGTTTCTGTGATTGGTCAAAAGTGAGGCACTTAGCTTAGCCAATCAAAAGCATTGACAGAAGACTTTGGAAGTAGCATTTCATTTTTGAGATTACAAAAAACCGGCAGTTGTGATGGCGCACTTTCCGTTCGAATACACGCTGTCATGTTTGCTTGTTTTTTTCCTGCATCCATTAGGGCGCACTGCTCACATTGTTTTGCGCCAAAGTTAAAAAATTTTAAAAAGCAGGAATCCTGCAAGAGCACAGCCTAGAACAAAACTGCACTGCACAATCCCCTCTCCACAGGGACAGCCCTTCTTTCCACTTACTGGTGCACAGTGATCTTGGTCCTCCTCCATCCATAAGCAGCAGCAGCAGCAGGGGAGTGAACTGTTCAGGAATTTGGGGAGCACACGCTGAGGGCCCAGGCTGAGGTCAAGGGCAGGGGGCTGGTGGCTTCTTCTTCCTTGACACTGGCAAAGGGTGGGGAGACATGGTGGGATCCTGATTCACTGACCTGTTCACAGAAAACAACACACAGTCACCACTGACAGCAGCAGGACACACATCACCACCAGGAATGACAAGGAGGCGGGACTGGGCAGGAAAGCCTAGGGGTCAGAGCGCTGCACTCAGGATATCTGACGGGCTCAGGATTGATGCCACCACGGAAGGAACAGTTTCAGTGGATTTTCCCTGGAGTTCACATCAGTGCTGACTACCACTCCTTGAAAGTCCTTCAGATGAGGACTAGAAAACTGAGGCCCCAAGTGCTTAACACACGCAGAGCTCTTGCATGCATGTTAAAAACTTGTTCCATCTTTTCGAAGTGTAAGCCATTTTGTAAATAGGGAAAGGGTAACTTAAGAAAAACAACAGCACTTGCACTCACGTGTCATGTTTAGAACCATTCTGGTGTCGAAATACAGTACATTAAAAATAAAAAATAGAACGGTGATACGGCCAATTCGCCTTGGTGAACTCCGATCTTCTAGCTGGGGAACACACCACACACAGAGTCACTCCATGAACACTGTCCCCTGTGGGGTGCCGGGGGCCTGTCAGTATGAACAGCATCCACCTTCGGCACATTCTGTGCCAGCAATTCCATCTTTCTTTTTTTTCATCTTTCTCTTTGTTTTCTGCCTGTTTCCTTTTCTTCCTGTCACCTCCTTCTTGTCTGTATTCTGCCTTCTTGGTCCATTTCCTTGCCCGTTTCCAGACAAAGGACGGGAAAAGAGAAACAATTTCTCTAACCCAAAGTCGAATGCACTGGGGCCCTGGCTGGTCAGGACTTAACGTCGCGCGAAGCATTTTCAATCCGTCAAATGACAGACATACAACAGTCACTGTTGAGCATTTGACAAGAAGAGATCAACACTGCATGGCCCAGAGTTTTATGGGACCCTATGGCTTATGGCTTTTCACTGGATTGCTCAGACGAGGACATTTATATTGCCACAATTTATACACAATGAATTCAGCAACAACAAAGAAAAGGGCTTTTTTGCGCATCTGTGGACAATACTAATGTATGGGGTAGTCTGGAAATACTGATTTTCAGTTGCCTATATTTTTTGAGGCAGCCAAATCAAAGGGATCATTTTTGATAAATAGGAAATCTCTGTTGCAGCAATAAAGCATCATGCTTTTAAGCTTCTGTGGCTGTCTTTTGCACGCAAGGGGGGCCAGTGTCATCCACAGAAATGAGTCCATGTGAAGTCACTCTCTCACATTCGTGGGGTGGTTGACATTTGCTGACATGCGGTGAGATTTTTTTCTGCCACTGTATACATTTTTCGAACCATTGTGATAAGATACTTCAGTTTAGAATATTTTATTGCATTTAAAGTCATGTAGACTTATTTGACACAACTAAAACATCAATTGAAATTATCTATTTTGGCTTAAAAGTGATTTACACTAAAAACATGTTGACATTCTACTTTCTTTTTTTCAAAAAAACAATACACATATCATGATGATATCTGCTTGTTATATATCAACTGCTCTCTTTTTCCTGACATCCACAAGTGAAAAAAGAAATCATGCAATTATGAAGGAATTTGAGCGCTTTAGATTTGTTGCTTGACAAGATTCAGCGCTATATAAATTTCAATACATTATTATTATTTTTAAATGACTATAAAATCATGCGTCCTTGATCCCATACCTGTCCTGTTTTTCTCACAATGCCTTCCAAATTTGTACTTTATTCTTAAAATAGTAATATCTCTTCCTGTCAGGAATTTTCCATCAGCTCTTAAAACAGCATTTGTCACACCTTCTACTGATAATACGCAACGACCTTGATCAAATTTGAAAGGAATTATAGGCCTGTCTCAAACTTACCTTTTGTCTCTAAAGTACTAGAAAAAGTCGTTCTCAAACAGCTCAACAGTTCACCTTATTCCAATGATATCCTTCCCACCTATTCAATCTGCCTATCGTCCAACCACATGACTGAAACATCTAGTCTACACTTTAGATACACTTTTACTGCGTCTGATGCAGGAAAAATCTTCCTCCTCACTTTTCTTGACTTATTATGCAGCTTTTGTTACCATTGATCACGCAATTCTTCTTTCTCGCCGCCAAATACGTGTGGTATTAACGGCACAGCCCTCAACCTGGTTTACTTCAATACTCACCGACAGGTTCCAGAAAGTTATTGTAAACAAAAAATTCAATCTAAAAACTGGTCAAAAAATGGAAATGTCGGAAGCCCGCAGGGATCAGTCCTGGGGGCCCTGTTCTCTTTTACTCTTCCTTGTCCACTATCACATATCATAAACAACCGCATTTGATCATCATTTCATGCTGATGTACTCAGGCTTCAGTGCAGTGATACGTTGAAAATTGCCTTCCCTCTGACAAAATTGTCCTACTGCCTTCAAGACATTCCATAACTGGATTGACTCAGAACAAGTTACAACTTGAATGCTGTTTAAAACGAAGCCATGCTTATAGGTACCCAACATAAACTTTCCTCTATCGCAAAAACCTTCAATAGAATTCGGCAAAATTACGTCCAGTTCCTATGTCCAACTTGTGAAGTATTTAGGAGTCAGTTCTGACAAACACTCTCTATGAAAAATTCATCACCAGGATGCCAGTCTTGCTTATATCAATTACGGCGCATAAGCGCGATTCCGCAAGTATCTGTCCACTGATCCAACTTCAAGCTTTGTCACATCTTCATTCTTTCATGTTTAGATATGTATTAGCTTTGGCTGGCTACCAGATCAATCTATCCACTCTCTTCAACGCATACATAAGTTCTGCAGCTCGATGGTCCCTAAGACAGACAAATCTGAACATCATCTCTTTGCGATCTCTTCACTGGCTGCCTGTCTCACAAAGAGTTGTATAAATATCAATACCCTCAGTTTCTAAGTCTCCACAAATCGGCACCCACTTATCTCTGTAACTGTCTTTCTCTGTAATCCATCCCGTTCCCTTCGATTCAGCGCAGATACTTTGTGTTTCGATCACCAGATTCAAAACAATAATACTGTGGCCATTAGCTCCTTCTCTGTTTCTGGTCCATCCACCTGATGACCCTCCCTCTTTCACTTTGACAAAAGCCTTCATTGATACCTTCAAATTCCAGCTCAAAAACATCACTTATTCCTACTGAGACTTTCCCCCCAATATCTGTCCTAATTTTCAACAGCATCTTTCACCTTCTAAGTGTTGTTCCGAGTGTGTGTGTGTGTGTGTGTGTGTGTGTGTGTGTGCATGCATGTGCGTGCGTGTGTGTGTGCGTGCATGTGCGTGCGTGCATGCATGCGCGCGCATGGTTTTGAAATCTGTTGTTCATTATGTTTAAGGAGAGTTGCATGCCTGTAAATGATTAAGTGCAAGCGCTTCGATTTGTTTTTTTACAAAATTTAGCACTATATAAATTCCATATATTATTTTTATTATTATTATTTTTATTCTTATTAACTGTGATTATGTCACTTAATTTATGTACATTGTTTTTGCGTTCTTTGTCTTTCGTTTTGATTTTTAATAACAAATTATTTCTGAGTTCATCATAGAAAATACATTCATCGAGTAAATGAAATCATCTTCTATTTAGTTACAGTATCTACGTTTTCTGTCCTCTCTGGATATATTTTGGTGCCTCCCTTTCTCTATCATTAAATTGTGGCAGCTTGTGTGAAATTTACAATATGTCTTCTTATGAGTTTTGTTTTCATAGTTTATTAAGTATGGTTCCAGTCTGTATTCTTTGGTAGCAAAATCATAAAATTTTAGTTTTGCAAACTCTTTCTTCTGGTAGATCCAAAATATTTTATACATGTCCTCAAGCTTTCTTCTAACAGCATAACTCAACCGATGGACATTAAGAGTACTTTGGTTCTTCCAGACATGTTTGAATCCAATTGTGTACAAAATATTTTTCACTGTGTTGATCCATTTATCATATGTATTCGTCTGATACATATAGTCGTATACTATTCTGATATAAGAGTCTGGTTTTGATTCTGTCAAATGAATCCAAAAGGATATTATCTGGCATATGATTTTAAGGGTCAGTGGAAATCTTCCTAATTCCCCCAAATTTTTGTATTCCTTTTTTTAAATTTAAAAAAAAAATTGTGACAAAATTTCCCCCTAAAAATTTCTCAAACAAAAAAAGTTTTTTTTTTAAGGGAAAATTCCCTTTAAACGTTTTTGGAAATTTTCGTTGTTTTTCCCATTTCAAAAAGGCCCAAACTTTTTTTTTTCCAAAATTTAAAACGGGGGATTCAGGAATTTAAAAAAAATTTAATATTTTTAAAAAATTTTGTTCCTGTTTTTTCTTTTTAAAAGCCCTTTTTTAAATGTTTTTCCCTTTTTTTACTAAATGGTTTTTTGTTTTTAAATTTTTTCCCTTTTTCCCCTTAAGACAAAGACAAATATTTAAAATTTCTTTTTTAATTACTTTTCCAATTTGAAATTTAAATTGGAAATTTAAGGTTTTCCTTTTTAAAGGGGTTTTTAAAACCTTTTTTTTGGGTTTGTTTATTTTTTTCCCTTAAAACTTTTTCTGCTTTTAAAATTTTTTTAAAGTTTAAACCCTTTTAAAAATTTTGGTTGTTTACCCCAAAACCATTAACCCACCAAAATTAAACAAAATTTCCCCTTTTTCCTTTAAAAAAAAATTTAATTTTTTTCCACCACAAAACAAAACCCATATCCAAAAAAAAAACAATTTAAACCAAATTTCCCCCTTTTAAAACCCTAAAATTTCACTTTTTTCCCCCCAAAAATTTTTTCCCAAATACAGTTTTTAAAAAACCAATTAAATTTTTCCCTTTTTTCCCTTTTTTTCCAACCCAAAAAACCCCGTCCAAAACATTTCCCAAACCCCAAAATCCAACAAAAAAAAGCAAAAAAATTTTTTAATTTTAACCCAAACCCCAAACCCAATAAATTTTAATAAAAAAAGGTTTTTTTCCCTCCTCCCCAAACCCACCTCAAAAATAAAAATTTTTTTAAAAAAACCCCCCCCCAAAAATTTAAAAAAAATTTTCCAAAAAAAAAATTTTCCAAAAAAACCCCAAACCCCCCAAACCCCTTTTATAAAAAACCCCGTTTTAAAAATTTTAAAAATTTTCCACCCTCCCTTTCCAAAAACAAAAACCCAAAACAAAAAAAACCCAAAAACCCAAAAACAAACAAACATTTATACAACGGAATTTCCCAAAATCCCCAAATTTTTTTTTAACCAATTTTTTAAACCCCCAAAAAATTTCCAAATTTTAAAAAAATCCAAAACCCTTTAAACCCTTTTTTACCCCCACCAACCCTTTTTTCCAAAAAAACCCAATTTAAATTTCCCAACAGCAACAAACCAACAAAACCCAAACCCATCTTCATTTTTTTTTTAAATTTTTTGAAAATTTTTTCCCACAATCCCCCGGGAACTTCGTCATGGCATCAATATTTTGTGATCCCAATGAATGTTTGAAGGTTTTTTTTTCCCCTTTTTATTAAGTACTATACTGTTTTTTTTTTTAAATAAAAATTTTTTGTCAAGTTCATTTTATACGGAGTTCTTTTATTCTTTTAAGTAAAATTTTACTTCTTTTCTCTACCGTTACATTCTGATCAAACCATTTTCATTGGGGTATAATTCTTCTCCCCGGTTTTTTGACGTTGGTCTTCAAGCTTAATTGTGCCAATTGAAAAGAAATCAAAACATTTGTTGGAACATTCTTTGACTATTTTGTTAATCAGGCGTTTTTGTACTTTGTTTTAATACTGTATTTTTGAGTTTTTTTTGGCTATTGTGATTGAAATTGGATGGTAGAAAATTGCTTTTAAAAATTTGTTTTTTGGGAATTTTATCCCATACAAAACGTTTTTGTTGTGGTGAATCAAATGTTATAGGTGCTCAAACTTATAGTGCTAATGTGCACACTATAACATAGAAAAAAAACACATTTGCAAAAGTCATAAAAATAGTAAGAACACACAGGCAGAGTGTTTTAATTAAATGAATTTTCCAAACAACTGCTGTATCTTTCCCCAATTTGGGCACAATTAACTTAAGCCCCCCTTTCTAGAAAAAATGTGTTTCAACCGGGGTCAACTTCATAAATTGCTGAGTTACAGTTCGAAAGATTTGGGTTTTTTCTTTTTGAATCTACATTTTTCCCAGTGTTTTTTTGGACAAAAAAACCTCTCTTCTGGTTTATCCCCAGGTTGGGGGCCGGGGAACCTAGAAATTTAAATGACCTGTGTATTTGGCCCAAAACCTCCTTTTAAAGCTTAATTGCCCAGCATGTTTTCAGCTAAAAAACTTGGAAACCCTCTTGCCATGGTTGTAGCTAAGGGGTTCTAAAGTGGGCCAAGAGCGGGGCTAAACCCTTTTTTCTTTAACAGTTTCCTTTTCAGCACAGGGGATCCCCTCTATATGGTCAAAAGGCCTTGTTGTATCTAGAGGTCCAGGGAAAACATTTGATGTGGAAAACACTTCAGAGTTTGGCTACAGCTAGTTTTATTCAACGGGAAAGTGGGCCCTTCTTGTTGAATCCCCCCCCCTTTCCCCCTCTCTATTACCCCCCCCCCCCCCCTCTATTAAACCAGCAGATTTGTCAAACAGAACTACATTGTTTTTTTAAAATTTTTTGTCAGCTATTTGTGGTTTTGGATTTGTTAAAACTCAGTTTCCAAATTTTATTCGGGGGTTTTTTAAAAATTTCCTACCCCAGCAACTAAACCAAACCCAAAAACGGGTTTGTACATGCTTTTTAAAAAGCCCTTTTTTCTTGCTGGCGGGCGGGAGGCAACTTTCTTTTTTATTTTTAGGCGGCAGGGGGGGTTGAAACGACGAATGCCTAAAAAGGGAAACAGCATTCTTCTCCGTTTTGATCTGTAAGTGAGTTTCCTTCTTTATTGTTTAACAGTTGGTTTTTTGGTTTTAAAGAGTTTATTAAAGCTAGGGTTGGAAAGCAAAATTTTAGGGACTAAGCTGAGAGAATAAAAGGATTCCCTTTCGGGCTGGTGTTTTAAAACTGAATGTAAAAATTTAAATTAAATTGCTTTGTTACCCGGTCCAGGAAAGGTGTAGTTTTTTTTACAAAAGAATTTGGGTTTAAATCTGAGATTTTTCCTATTTTTTTTGTGATCTTGGATTTATTCCCAAATTTGGGATGTTCACTTTAAAGGGGGTTTTCATGAGTAATAATCATCTTTTAAATTTTTATCATGTTAGAAAAAGTTTGAAAATTTGGGCACTAAATCACTGACAAAAAAATGTGCTTTTTGGTAACAAGCAAATTTAAGAAACTAAAAGCAAATTTGAATTGAGATAAAAGTTGACGCTAAAAAAAAAGTTGAACTTGAAGACTAGAATTTAAAGACTTGAATGAGTACAAAAAAAAGGGCCTAGCTTGTAGAAATTTCCCCTTGATCGCGCTTTTAGAACCCCGCACGGGTATTATCTCCCCTTTTTCAAAACAAATTTTCAATTCTTTTCAAAATGTTTCCCAATTTTTTCTTTTAAAGAATTTTTCCAAAAGAAAAATTTTTTCAGGGGGAATTAAATGCACATCCTATGAAAAATTCTTGTTTGATGATTTTGAAATTTTTCCTGCATCTTTTGCATCCACACAATAAAAAAATTTTCTCATTTTTTTACTCCTTTTTTTAAATTTTTGAAAACACTGAGATTTTTTCAATGTAGAAAAACAAAAATTTGCATATCTTTTTAATAATTATAGCGGGGGGTTTTCCCCCCCGTTTTAAAAATTCAAAACAATTGAAATGTTTTTAATCTATAACTTTTAATTTTCCCTATAAAGCCAAAACAAAAACCAACACTTTTAAATTTAATTTTAAAAATTTAATCACCCAAAGAGAAATTTTACGCAAAAAAGTATTCATATTTTAACTATTTTTAAAAAACTTACAAACTTACCTTGTATCCGATAAAAAAAAATTTAAAATATATAAATAAAACTTTTCAAAAACTTTAACTGGACAGATTTTTCTTTGTTTTAATCATTGCAATAGCGGGTTTTTTGGGGGTGTGGGGGTGCGTGAACCTACATACTTCAAAATTTACCACCTTTTTGGATTTGTTTTCATACATGCAGTAACAACTTATCCCCTAAAAATTTTAATGGGGAAAAAAGTACCTTAGATCAAAAATTGAAATCAAAAAAATTTTTTTTTTTAAAAAGGGAAATGTGTTTTTCTCATTTTGGCATCAATTTTTGTACTTTTTGTCGGGTCCCCAAGTGAAAACAAAAGCAAAATGGGAAAACCAAAAGGAAAAGGGTCACTGCTGGGGAAACCCAAAAAAAACTCCGTACCCCAGCCAGGGAGATAAAAAAGGGGGGGCAAACGGCCCAGAGGGGCCAGCAGGGGTAAATGAATGACCCAACGATACCTGAAAGACAAGGGACAGCAGAAAAAAAACATGTGCACAGTCTTTGAGAAAACAAACCATCCCCCCCCCCCCCCCCCTTCAATAAATAAAAAAAAACAAAACAAATCAAAAAAACAAAACGACAGCACTTGAACCCTGTCTGCTGACCTCCCAGGCCCGGTGGGCCCCCGCACTCCCTGCCCAAATTCGCCCCAACCTCGCTTTTTTCCAGCTCGGGCCCGGGCCCACGTCCCTCACTTCCATGCCACCTTGCCCACCATCCCTCCAACACCCTTTCCCCGGCCTCACGGACCAAACAAACTCCCTCCTAAAAGGTCTGGCAGCTGATCAAACGACAAACAGGGTCCCCAGGCTCCCCTGTTTTTCCCGCCCTCTGGAAGGGCTTGTCGCCGGCACAAATAAACGTCCCATTCTTCATTCAGCACAAACGCTTGAACAAAAGGGACAAATCAAAGTCTTTCACACAAAACTTTTTACACACAAAAAAACCCCACATATAAAAAAACACTACAAACACACTCACAACACACACTTTTTTACCCCTAACACACAACTGAAGCCAAAAAAACAACAAAAAGGGTAAAGGGAAAAACACCCACAAGAAAAGCTCTCAACCCCGCACAGAAAAAGGGGGAGTCCTAACCACATTCCAACCTCCTGATGAGTCCCCAAAAAAGATTTGGCGCTACAAAATTCCATACATTTTTATTATTATAAAAAAACAAATATGAAGATATATAAATAATTTTAAGTAAATATAAAAAATATATATATATAATTTTATTATAAATATATATTTTATTAAAAATTAAAACACACTTTTTATTAAAAGGGTGCAGGAAAACACACAAAAAACACACATCTACACTCAAACCCACTACCCGACACAGCCAAGCGGCATGCCCCAAAAATCATAAGGGGTGTTTTACAGTATAAAACATCTAAAATTACTGTTACTAACAAAAAATTTTTACATCTAACATTTATTCATTTAAAAAAATTCAATTTAAAAAAAGAAAATTTTAAAAATGGGAAAAAGGGTGACAAACTTTAAAGAAAAAGCATACACACAGGGGGCTGGGTTAAAAAAAACACATGAGTGCTTTTTTCCCCTTATCCCTAAATAAAGGAATAAAATTAAATAAAAAAAATAAAAAAAATAATTAAATTTACAAAAAACTATGGATTGTTTTCACCAATAGAAGTCCCTTTTTAAAAAATATTAATTTTTAAAACAAATAAATTTAGCGTCAATTTTAAAAAAATTTTAAAAAGCTTAAAAAAAAACCCTAAACTAACAAAAATTTTTTCAAGGGAAAAAAGAAATATTAATTTATACATTTTTTCAGCTTTTTTTTCCCTTTCTCCTTTTCAAAACACTACACACAATGCAAACCAAAACCCAAACTAAAAAAAAAACAAACCCCATTTCCCTCTCCTCTCACTTTTAGCAAGCACACATACCCACAAACACACACAAAAAAAACCAAAAATCCAAAAATTTAGACAATTTAAACCAGGTCCTGGGTTTCGAATACAAGGGAAAATCTTTGCTGGGGGTTTTTTAAAGGTAGGCCTTTTGTGCCAGTGGGGAAAGGGGGAAAAAAAAACGCATATTATATATATAAATATAAAAATATAAAAATAATATATAAATATATAAATTATATATTTAAAAAATAAAAAATATACACATGGGGAAATGGAGTAAAAAAGGATAAAGGAAAATTTTTCCCTTTCCCCCAAAAAAAAATAAAATTAAAATTAAAAATGTTTACCTGGGTGAAAGGGAAATTTTTGCCTTCCCCAAAAAGGGGAGCTTCCCAAAATTTTCAAACTACAAGGGGCCCCTTTCGGGCAGAAATCCTTTTGAATGGCTGGGTTGGTTTTTCTTTTAAACAAAGCAACAAAAACATAATTAAGTCTATTTAAAAACCCAAAAAAAAAAAACAAACAGCAAATTTAAAAAGAAAAAAACCCAAACTTTCCTCCCCTAAAAGAAACAACAACAAAAAACCCAAAAAAATTTAAAAAATCAAAAAAAAAGAGAAAAAACCCACCAATTTAACCAAACCAAAAAAAAAAAAAAACAAACCAAGCAATCTGTTATAAAATGTAAAGTACAAAAAAAACAAAAAACTAAAAGAACACCCCACACCTGAAAAACCAAAACCCAAAACCCCCCCCCCCAAAACCCAAAAAACCCAAAACCCAAAAAAAACATAAAAGGCCCAAACCCCCCCCCCATTCCTACAAATGATATATTTTCTGTCCTGCTAAGCCCCCAAACAGTTCTCACTTCACACCACTGACAACACCGCTACTGATTCACAGCCTGGGGGGGGCTGGAATGTTCTAAAGTTTCGTGAAATGCACAGTTTTTTCATGGTTTTTTTATCAGGATTGCCAGGATCTACTTTCCCCTATTGCTTTTCTTCTGGCTCCCTTCGCCAACCCCACTGTAGGCGTCTCATTAAAAAGGCCAAAATTCCTGAAGAAAAAAATTGTGGAGAGATTACGTCTCTTTTCTCCCCTCTAAAGGTTTTTTTTTTAATCCCAAGGGGGGAAAACTTTTGCAATTCTAAAATATCTGTCCCAAAAAAACACATTTTTGAAAAAAAAAATTTTTGGGGAAAATTACCTCTGCTTTTTTTTATTCTATATTTTTGTTTTAAAAAAATGATTGGGGAATACTTTTGCAATTCTCAAGTAAACTTTCCCCCGGGGCAACATCCAAGCTTGCACATATTCTTCACGTTTGGGGCTACTGAAAAATTTTCTTTTTGGGGTAAACCAGCATCATCAAACCACCCCTCAACACAGACACAGGCACAAAATTTTGCTGCTCGACTTGTTCAAGAAAAAAAAACCAAAAAATAACACAAACCACAACCTTTAATAAAGTATAGGAGGGTACCCTCTATTTCAAAGTTCGACAAACTCCACCTTCCCAAACTCTTTATGTGTGACTGTCCCTTTACAACCCAAAACCCCTTTTCCATGTCGATTTTCCCCTTTCTAAAGGCCACCCGCCGCCTAAAGCCTGGCCAAGCCTACCTTTTGGGGAAAATGCTACTGAAGATTTAAAAAATCCCCATTTTCTTTTCTCCTTTTCCCGGGCCCCCTCTAAATTGGCTCCCCCTCCCACTGTTTGTGTGTGGTGTGTGTTTAGCGCTTCTTTCAAGAAAGGAGAGGGGAGAGGCATGCCCCGGGGGAAGTTGTGTTTGTTGGTGTGTGTGAAATCAAAGTCAAAATCAAAAATTTTATTTTCAGATGGTACAATTTAATAAGCAGTGCAAATTTTCTTTTTTTTTTATCAAACACTATCTAAAAAAAAAAAACGAAAAAAAAGATAATGTATATGCAGACATAAATAAAAAAAACCCTAAAACTAGGGAAACTATACAAATCAAAAAAGAAAAGACAATAACATATGCATTAAGGGAAATTTAAAAAAAAAAAAAAAAAACCAAAAAATATTAAACCCCAAAAAATTCAAATAAAATTAAAAAAAACTTTAAAAAATATCCGTCAAACCCAAACAAAACAAGCAACAAAGAAAAAAAACCAAAAACCCAAAAAAAAAACAAAGAAACAAAACAAATAAAAATTTTTCAAACCACACCAACTGCTCCCCCCCCCCCACACACACAAAACACACACAAAAAAATTTAAACCCTAAAACAAATAATAAAACCCAAAAAAAGATGAACCCAAAAAGAACAACCCAATAAGGAAAAAAAACAATCAAACAAACACAAACAAACGTACACAAAAAAAAAAAAACAAACCGGGAAAAAAAATAACTAACAAAGGGCAAAATAAAAAAACCCAAAACAAATGAAAACAATATAGAACTTTAAAAAAAGACGAAAAAAGAGTCCCCCCCCCCAAAAAACCACCCTAAACCCCAAAAAAAAACAAAAGCCCAAAAAAAAAACCCAAAACCCCCCCCCCCACCACCCCCCAACAATAACAAAAACAACAACCAAAATGTGTAATTTTGTTTTTGGGGTGCGCGCTGCGTTCCTGGGTGGAGTGCGTCGTGGGGTTCGGCGTGTGTAATGGTTTGTGTGGTGTGGGGCGCACGTGGTGTGTCTTGTGAGTGAGGTGTGTGTGTGCACGCCCCATGCATAAGCATGTTTGTGCAAAAATGTTAAATTTAAAAACCTATGCCTTTTTGGGGCGTGTTCCTCGGGATTTTGTGAGTGGGTATTTGAAAACACATACCTTTTGTAAATATGTGCCCCGCACTGCATCGAGCGGCATGTGTGTGTGTGTTTTGTGTGTATGTGTGGTGTGTGTGTGGTGTATTTTTTTGTGTTTTGGGGTGTGCCGGGGCGTGTGTGCTGCTGCGCGCGAGTGTGGGGACGCGGTTTTAATTTTAAAAGTTTGTTGTGTGGGGTGTGCGCGCGCGCACGCATGTCCCGCGTGGTTTCACAATGTATCTGTAAGTGGGGAAAGAAAAGAGACAGAAAAAAAGAGTCAGAAGAAAAAGACAGACAGACAGACAGACAGAGAGGAAAATACCCAGAAACAGTCAAAACGAATTGTTTTTATAATATCTAAGGAAACAACCTCGTTAAAAGCGAGGAAGGGAAAAGCATTTAAGGGCCCTCTGAAAAACCCCCGTGCCGGGAAAATTTCCCTGATACGATAAAAAATCTTAAAAAAAAAATCAATGAAAATGATTAAAACAGTGGCCGCAAACTTTTTCACACACACACACCCCAAACACCACACACACAACACACACCCACACACACACAACCACCACACCACACACAAAACACTCTCTCTCTCTCTCTCTCTCTCCCTTCCCCTCTCCCTCTCTCTCACACACAAAACACACAACACACACACACACACACACAAAAAAACACACCCACACACACACACAAACACACACACAACACACACACACACAGATTTTTACACCCTTTTTTTGTTTCGGGGTTTTTTTTTGTGGGGCCCCCCCCGTGTCTCTGTTTTTTTTTTTTTTGGCTTTTGTCTCTCTGTCTAGTCATGTCTTATATATCCTCTTTTGTGTGTGGGGTGTGGTTTTTGGTGTGTGGGGTTGGGGGTTTGGTGGGGTTGGTGGGGTGGGGTTGTGTGGTTTTTTTTTGTGTGTGTGTGGGTGTGTGTTTTGTAAAAATCAACAGAGAAAAAAGAGACACCATCGACAGACACACAAAAGGGGAAAGAGAGAGAGAAGAGAGGAGAGAGATAACAGCAACCCAAAAACAGAATGGTAGACACAAAAAGGGGGAAAAAAAGGGGGAAAAGAAAAGACAAAGAAAACAGACAAAACCGATAGACAGAAAAAAAAACAGACAGACAGACAAGACAAAACAAACAGAAATACAAAAAGATAGACAACAGGAAGGAAAAAAAAAGAGACGATAGGACATGAAAGGAGAAACGAGGAAAGGGGGCAGATGACAACACACACAAACACACACACTCCACACACCCAAAAACACGCACCCCCACACAAAAACCCCACAAACCAAACCACACACACACACACACACACACACAAAAAAACTCACACACAAAACACACACACAAAAACTCACCTCTCTCTCTCTTTCCCCTCCACAACACAAAAACACACCAAAAAACCCCACACACACACACGCACACACACACACACACAAAACACACACACACACACACACAAAACACAACAACACAAAACACACACACCACCCCAACAGTCTTGCAACAAACTGATAGCCCCTATACAAAAACAGAAAAATAAAGAGACGGGCAAGAGACAGTTTGAAAGATAGACAGAGAGACAGATTGAAAAGACAGAAGAGAGCGACAGATTGAAAGTAGACAGAGAGACAGAGAAAACAGATTAAAAAGATAGACAAAGAGACAGAGAGACAGATTGAAAGATAACGAGAGACAGAGGACGGTTTAAAAAGATAGACAGAGAGACAGATTGAGAGACAGAGAGAGAGCGACAGATTGAAAGATATTTAACAGAAAACCACAGCAGAAAATTTAAAGAGACAGACGGGGAAAACAGATTGAAAGAAACAAGAACAAAACACACGGGTTTAGAACAGATTGAAGACAGAGAAAACAGTTTGGGAAAAAAGGAAGAAAAATTGAGAGAGGGACAGAAGACAGATTAAAGGACAGAGAGAGAGCAAACAGATTGAAAGATAGTGAGACAGAGAAAACACAGCGAGACAGATTGAGAAAACAGACAGGGAGACAGATTGAAAGAGAGACAGAGAGACAACACACGGGTTGAGAGAAAATTGAGAAAAACCGAGAGACAGTTTGGAATACAGAAAAGACAGATTGAGAGACAGCCCAAGAGACAGTTTGAGAGCCCAGAGAGAGAGCGACAGATTGAAAGAAAGTGAGACAGAGACCAAACACGAACAGTTTTGAGAGACAAAACAGGGAGACAAAATTTTGGAAAGAGAGACAGGAGCCCGCACACGGTTGGAGAAAATTTTGAGAGCCCAAAAAACCCAGATTGGAAGACAGAGAAAACAGTTTGAGAGACAGACAAAAGAGACAGATTGAAAGACAGATTGAAACAGATTAAGAGACAGAGAACAGTTGAGAGACAGCAGAGACAGATGGAGACAGACAGAAGCCCGTTTAAAGAACAGAAAAGCAGATTGAGAGACAAAGAAAACAGATTGAGAGACAGAAAAAAGAGACAGACAGAGAAACAGACAGAGAGCCCAGAAAGAGAGACAAAGGGGCAACGGCTGACGATCGCCCAACCCCAGACAAAAAATTCTTTCTTAACAGCCTATAATACGGGGGACCCCCCTACATTCTGTGTTTGCTTCAACAGCAGTGAAAGGGGGAAAAAAAAACCTCTGCCCATAAAAGTACGAAGGCAGAAAGAAAGTTGTCTCGCCTTAATACCCTTGCTCATGAACGGTCATTGATTCGGGATCAATTTTTAAAATGTTAATTTAAACCCAATAAAAACTAAAAAAATTTCAGGCC
>CM054150.1:63283501-63306011 GCA_028751875.1 Rapana venosa
TCCTTTTGATAAATTTCATCTGGAAAAAATGGATTCGTTACCAAGAGGGTTGGACTGTGCAAGGAAGATTGGTAAAGGTGAATTAATTTCTTTGACAATAAATTATCTAGGTGAGCCATCATGAGCAATCCACAGGCAAAGAGCTGACAGGATGATCGTGTTCACAGTCATGAAAAGTACAACTGCAAAAGAGAAGATGAGGAGGTCTAACATGTCTGTGGCTTTTATCAAATTTACTTTTCACTCACATAGACATTGGATGGGGACTTGCATCACATTTCGTTGAACAAGGGTAAAAAGTAAATGGTTATGTGAGGTCTGAAAAAGTGGCATATCCATAATATTTGTGAAGTCTTATGGAATGCTTTCAAATCTGTTCCTACTCTGAAGTAAAGTTTTGCATGAAGCTGAAAGCCGAGCTCCTCAGTTGTGTGAGAAAGACTGAAGAAACTGCACATTGTATCTGATACTTGAAGATAATCCATAAATGAACAAAAAGAGAAATAGCTCATACAAAATACTGATGGAGATTTATCAGTTGCACACCCCAGCCTAGGTCAGATGAAGAAAGGAAAAAGAAATGAAATGGAGAAGCTAAAGGGAGGTAATCTGTATGAATAACGTGTGATAACGCGTCTGACTCAGGAAAAATCTCCCTTCTCACTCTTCTCGACCTATCTGCAGCCTTCGACACTATAGACCACTCCATTCTTCTCTCCCATCTCCAAACAACGTTTGGTATTAAAGGCACAGCCCTCACCTGGTTCAGTTCATACCTTACAGACCGATTCCACACAGTTACAGTAAATGAGATTCAATCAACACCTGCCAAAATGGAATGTGGAGTCCCACAGGGATCAGTTCTGGGCCCTGTTCTTTTCACTCTCTACACTGCTCCTCTTTCACACATAATAAATCGTCATCAGATCAACCATCACTTTTATGCTGATGACTCTCAGATTCTTAGCAGTGATACTCCTGAAAATCTGCCTTCTCTCTTGATTAATATGTCCTACTGCCTTCAAGATATCCACAATTGGATGATACAGAACAAGTTACAGCTAAACGCAGATAAAACCGAAGCCATGCTTGTAGGGACCAAACACAAACTCTCTTCCGTCACAACAGCTTCAATAGAATTCTGCAATACGTCTGTCCCTCTATCTACTGCTGTGAAATATCTAGGGGTCATTATAGACAACACACTCTCCATGCAAAAATTAATCACCCAAACCTGCCAGTCATGTTACTATCAATTACGGCGCATTAGTGCAGTTCGAAAGTACCTGTCCACTGATGCAACAGCCTATTTAGTCATGTCTCTCATTCTCTTACGTCTGGACTATTGCAATTCTCTTCTGGCTGGTCTTCCAGCATCATCTATCCACTCCCTTCAACGTATACAAAACTCTGCAGCTCGACTAGTCCTCCGAAAGAAAAAATCTGAGCACATTACCCCTCTCTTGTGATCTCTCCACTGGCTGCCTGTGCCACAGAGAGTAAATTATAAGATCACTACCCTCTGTTACAAATGCCTCCATAAAACAGCACCTTCCTACCTGTGTGAATATGTTCACTTGTACACTCCTTCTCATTCCCTCCGCTCTGCTGCAGATACCTTGTGCTTAAGAATACCTAGATTCAACCAGTCCACTGTTGGCCGTCACTCTTTCTCTGTTTCTGGTCCATCAATCTGGAATGACCTCCCTCTCTCCCTTCGCCAAAAGCCTTCTTATGACGCTTTTAAATCCGGCTTCAAGACACATTTATTTCAAAGCTAAGATTCTCCCCTCTTGTCCCATCTCATTTTTGTCCTGCCCTCAACAGACAAAACCCATCACCCTGCTGGAGTGTACAACCTTTATGTGTGTGCACGTGTGTGCGCGTGTGTGTATACATTTGAATGTGTAAAAACTATTAATTGTAACTGGCTGCATGTGAATGAGTGGGATGAACGAAAGCGCTTTGAGTTGTTATTTGCAAGATATAGCGCTGTATAAATTCCATGTATTATTATTGTTATTATTTAATTACAGAACAGCACTTTTAACCTGATCACCCTGAGGTCACCCGGTACATCGTTTGTCCAAATCCTGTCAAGGGAAGTAGTTTTCTACAACTTTCAATAGTCACTACACACAAAAAACCCATTAAACATATGTATACTATCTTTTACCGCAAGAAATGATATTTCCTGCATTCTGCATTAACTAAAGTACACACTGGGCCAGGCGTTTTTTGCATTCTTGAAAGTTTTTTAAACCAAAAAAACCCTCAAAACAGGGCCCACCCATCATTTTTGCAAAGGTAGGGGCGATCACAAAACTCTCCAGGGTCTGTATCCATCACTAATGAACGCATTTTTTTTGGTTTCTTTTCTCCCATTCTTTTTCTTTTCTAAACGTTAAAAGGCCCTATAAACCAAAAAAAAAGGGTTTTTCCCCCCTCCAATCTCAAGGCCCGAAAGTTTACCCAAAAAAAAACTTTCCCTCTACCCAAGCTGCTGAACGCCTACACAAATCCCTGACCACACTGACCCTCTAAACACTACAACACTGCCCTTGGCCAACTTCCTCGGACACGCCCCTCCCACCGACCTCATTTTTTCCCTTTAACCCAGGCCCCCAGGGTTTCCCCATGATACCCCTGGCCCGGAAAAAACCGCAAACACCACAACCTCAAAAAAAAAAACAAAAAAAAGGCGAAAAATTTAAAACAAAATAAAAAAACACTTTTTCCCAAAAACAAATCAACAAAGTAAAAACCTTAATCCTTTCAGCAAAGACAAATTTTTATTTTCTGCTCAAGTTCTTGATGCTACTTTCCATGAAATCCCCTTTTTTTCCCTCCCTCAACTCTTCGGGGATCTGAAAAGGGAAAGGGCCCCTGCCTACTGCCCAAACACCCCATTTCGAACCCCCTGCTAAATTTTTTTCTTTTCTTCTCTGACAAAGTCCGCAAAAAATTTGTTTCCCCTGGATCAGACTTCTTTCCAACCTGCACCTCCTGCCCCCAATTCACGGGCATTCCCCCTCCATTTTTTTCACCCAAAAAAAGCGGACAGAAATAAAGACAATTCTGAAAGAAAGGGACAAAAAAATAAAGCAAATTTCGATCCTATACCGCTTCCTTCCCCACTCAGTGCTTTCCCACAGCTAAATACCCACTATCACAAAAAATATTGAACTCATCTCTTCTCTCGGGAAAATTTTTCCAAACACATCTTCAAAATTTGCAATATTTAAAACCCAAACCAAAAAGCACGACCTCGACCCAAACTTTCGAAGAATTACGGGCCTTTTTTCCCCTAACCAACCTTTTATTCTCTTAAACCTTTAAAAAAGGGTTTTTTCTAAATCCCAACTAAACAGCCCCTTTAAATCCAAAGGTTTTTTTTCCACCTTTCCTGCTGCCACCCGCCCCAAACCCACAGCCGAGACCCCCCCTACCCCCAAAACTTCCTTAAACACGCTTCTGACCCAGGGAAAATCCCTTCCCCACTTTTCCTCAAACTTATCTCACCCTTTGAACAAAAGCACTCATTCTTCGTCCCTTCCCCAAAACCCGGTTTGGTATTACGGGCCACACCCCCCTGGTTTACTTCAAAAACCTCAAAAGGAAAAACGGGAAAATGTAGACCCCAAACAGGGATCATTTTCGGGGCCCTTTTTTCTTTTCACCTCTAAAACTGCCCCTCTTTCACATAAAAAAAACCGTCATCAGTTTTCAACCATCTTTTCCCATGCTAAATGACTCCCCAATTTCTTGCAGGATACCCTAAAAACCTCCTTTTCTTTTTTAAACAAATATCACAAACTCCCTTCAAAATTTTCCCAAAAACTGGAGACACGGGAACAATTTACAGCAAAACCCAAATAAAAGGGAAACCCAAAGTTTTAGGGACCAAACAAACCCCTCCCCATCACAACACTTCAATAAAAATTCGGCAAAAAACGTAAATTTCCCTCAACCCAAATGCTGTGAAAAAATCTTGGATTTGTTATCAAACAACACACCTAAATGCAAAAAACATCACCCATCCCGTTTTTTGCCTACTATCAAGAAGGGCCAAACAGTTGAAATTTTTCGAAAGAAACCTTTTCCACTGATGCAACATCCAACTTTTTGGGGTCTCATTTTTTTACGTCGGGAAACTAAAAACCCTGACAAAAAAAACCCCTTTTTCCAAACTCTCCATTTTTTGGCTGCCTGAGCCACAGAAAATAAGAATAAGATCAGTCCCCTTTCGTTAAAAGTGTCTCCATAAAAAAAAAGAAACCCTCCTCCCTTCTGTAAAACTTCACCTGTACACCCTTCACGTTCCCCCGCTCTGCTGCAAAATACCCGGCTTACGAATACCAAATTTCCCCTAAAATCCACTTTTGGCCGTCGCTCTTTCGGGTTTTCCGGGAAATTTGGCCTCCCTCTCTCTCTTCGCCAAAAGCCTACTTTTTAAAAACCCTTTTAAATCCGGGCCCAAAAACATTTTTAAAATTTCCAAACCAAAGATTTTTCCCTCCTTTTTCATCCAAATTTTGTCCCCCCTTTTCAACAGCTAAAATCCCCACCACCCTCCCAAAGTGTAAAACCCGCGCATGCATGCGTGCATGTTTTTTGCATCATGCTTGGTGTGTGTGTGTGGGGTGTTTGCACTTGAAACCCTTTAAATTTTGTGAACTCTGTTAATTGGTTTTGGGTTTTGTATGGTAGGGGTTGTGTTGTATGCAAGCGTTTGATTTGATTTGAAAATTTAAAAGGGCATAAAAATTTTCCATTAAATTTTATTCAAATCCAACTTGTAAAAAAACAGCTTTTCTAGGGCCCCTCTTCCCCATCTACTCGACCCGTCTTAAATTAATGATGATGTATGGGAATTTAAAAAAAGGGGCAAAATTTTGGGAAAAGCAACAAAATCAAAGCACTTTATTCCGGGGTTACAGGAAGCATAAAAAAAAAAATTAACAGCCCTGAAAAAAACCCAGTGGAAAAACCTTTAAAAATCTGTTTGCCAAAAGGCCCCAAACCCTCTCTCGGGCAGACAAAAAAAACCCAAAATGCCCATAAAAAAATTTATTTAAGCAAACTTTGAAAATTCCATTTTGTTTAAAAAACCCAAATACTGATTTGGGACCCCGAAAAGTAAAATAAAAAGGGGAATTTAATAGCGATGTATCTTGCAAAAGACAAATCAACCCGTTTGCATTCAACCTATTCTTTCCCACAGAAAAGCAACCCATAACTTTTTAATTTTTTTTTTTAAAAAACAAATTCCGGGCCCCCCTTTTTTTGAAATCCTAAAAACAACACTCCCAATTTCATTGAAATCATTATTTGCTTTATTTTGGGGGGAAATTTTTAAATTTTTTCCATCTCTTGCCATAAATAACAAAAAACCTTTTCCCGTTATTGTTTTTTTGTTTTTTAATTTTGAAGAAAAATGGAATAAGCCAATTGCTTTTTCAAAATTCCAGTCACTTTGTGAATGCAGTTTTAAAAAATTTTTGTCATCTTTTCCCCGGCCCACACAAGGGCCTACACTTCAAAAAAGCAAACCGGGTTTTTGGGGCAAAAAGAGTTCTGCATTTTTTCCGCCCACGGGTTTTTGGGGTTTTAAAAAGTCCTTTTCCCAAAAGGACTTTTGGGGGGATGGATTCAGCCGAATTAAAACCCCAAAAGGAAAAAAATTCCCTTGAACAAAATTTCAAACCCGGGGTTTCAGCAGATAAACGAGCCAATGCGAAACACTCAAACCACCAGGGCTATCCTCCCCCAAAAACCGATAATTTTTTCATGACATTTTTTTCTCCCCCTAATTTTATTTTGGCCCCCAGAAGTGTGTGACTGCCATCCATACATTATGCAGGAAGACGGAAAAAACCCTTGGCCCATCAGGGGATTTGCATTCCCAAATGTACAGTCATTTCCCTGACACCAGATTTCGTTTTAGGGGGGAACAGGAAAAAAGGTCAGGGTTTGCCCCACCCCTACCCCGTTTTGCAGTTTTCGGGAAAAGAAGGTGGACACTGTGAGGGGACGGGGAAGTTTGAAGATTTTCGGGTCCTCCCCCCCCCCCGGGCGGGCAAAGTCCTTTTTCCCCACCTGATTTCTTTAAAAGAATTAATTTTTTCCCTGAAGAGAAAAGGTTGGGTTTTTCAAATTTTGGAAAATCCATTGGTGTGGACCATGCACAGACAAACAACTTTAAAGGGAGAGGAAGTGGGCCATTGCTTTTTCATTTGGGAATCGTTGTATTGTTTTCCAACTACTGCTTTCAGTCACAGTAGATTTCTCTGCAGGACTTTTTGGGCGCTCTCCCTTGGGAAAAACATGTTGCCACAAGAGCTTTCCCAAAATTTTTTTTTTTTTTCTTTTTAAAAAAAAATGTTTCGACGACCCTTTAAAGACAACTTTCCACACGGGCCCAAAAAGACCATGTTTAGCCCATAATCCCTGTAGATGCAGTGTGGCGCCCCCTTTGGGTGAAAAAAAAGTTTTGGTTTATGCGAAAGGATCTGAGAATAAATAAACCCTTTCACTTTTCTTTGACAGAACAGGATTTTTAAGGGGTTTTTTGGCCCTTGTGTTGCAAAACCCTTTGCGGGAAAATTCCCCCACCCTCTTCAGCCATGAAAAACACAGCTTTTGCCCCCCCTGAATAAAACCGAAAGGCCAAAATGATAAATTTTTTGGGAAAGCAGGGAAGTTTGTAAACAAAACGGGGCAAGGGGTTAAGTTCAGGGGAAAAGGGTGAAACTTTTTTCTGCTTCATACGGAGTTCCCTTTTTTCTGTTAAATACACTCAAAGTACCTTTGCCCATAAAAATGGGCTTTTTGCAAAAAACTTTCCTTTAAAAAAGGCTGTTGTGTCAGTAAACGGGAATTGGATAGCAGAAACTTTCCTCCCCAAATTATTTACTTCTCAGAAAAGTGTTTCAACAAAAACCCCGGGAAAGTACCAACAAAAGAAGCCATTTCTCTAAAGGGTTTGGGCGGGGTCATTTTTGAAAAACTCTAGAAAAAACATCACCTTTTTAGGCCCCTTGTTTTCCTTTTGAGAAAAATTTCATCTTGCAAACATGGTTCTTTTACCAAGATGGTTGGACGGGCCCGGGGGGAAAAGAATGGGTAATAAAAATTTTATAATAGGAAAATTTACTAGCCTGAATCTTTAAAAAACAAAAAAATCGAACCCTTTTGGGGGAAAAGGTAAAATTAATTTTCTTTTGATAAAAATTTTGGCTTTTTTGAGCCATAAAGAGCAATCCACGGGCAAAGAGCTGACAAAATGATCGTTTTTCACAGTCTAAAAAGGGTACAACTGCAAAAAGAGAAGAAGGTCAAAAACAATGCTGTGGGTTTTTTACAAATTTCCCTTTTCACTCACATAGACATTGGGGGGGGATTTGCATCACTTTTTCCCTTTGAACGGGGGTAAAAAAAAATTTGGTTTAAAAGGTGAGACGGTCGAAAAAGCGGCAAACCCAAAAATTTTGTAAGCTTGTGGAATTTTTTTTAAAAATTTCTGTAAACTCAAAAAGTAAAGTTTTGCATGAAGCGAAAAGCCGAGCTCCTCATTGTGGTGGGGAAGCCCGACAAACTGAAAATTTGGGAAAAATCTAAATTTTGAAGATAATCCATAAATAACAAAAAAAAAATTAGTTTCATACAAAATACTGTTTGGAAAATTTATCATTTTGCACCCCCCACCTAGGTAAAGAATAAGAAAGGAAAAAAGAAATGAAAGGGAAAGAAGCTAAAGGGGGGTAATCCTGAATGAAAAAAGTGTGATAGCTGTTCAAATGGCACATTATTTTAGTGCAATTTTACCCCCCAAAAAGTAATCCAAAAAATTTCGGGGGGACATTTTTGCTTTTTCTCAGGGGGAGTCTTGACTTTTTAAATAAAGGGCCCAAACCTTTCCCCCTTTTGAACTGTTAAAAACAGAGAAAAAAAAAAAAAAACCCAAAAAAGATGCAACTTTTTTACAAAAGATGGGTATTAAAAGTTTTGGGGGGGGAAATTTTTTTTTTCTTTTTGTTAATGTTAACGGTTTTTTTGCAAAACAATTTTGGACCCAAAAGGGATAAGCAACAGAATTACCCGAACCAATTTTCAAAATGACAAATTCAAAGTGGGAGCCCAATGGATTACCCTAAAAAGTGGGCACAAAAAAAAAATTCCCTTTTGGTTAAACACTTGCTGAAAGATAATGGTGATATTCATAACTCATGAAATTTATCAAACAAATTAGGCCCTAAACATTAACTTTTTGCTTTAAAATTAGCTGGTGCGATCGATCCACAATTTTGCGAGAATGAAAAAAATAAAACCCTGGATGACAACTTTAGAAAGGGGAAAGGACCAATGCTCTAGAGATTATACCAAAAGCTGGTAAAAAATCCCGAAATTTATTAAAATGAAATGATTAGCAAAAAAGAAAATTTTTGACATTAAAAACTTTCCCTGAATTGGGGAAAAATCCAGCTTGACATTTCCCTAAAACGGGACTTAGTATTAAAACTTTACCAAAAAAAATTAAAGAAATTTAAATTGAAAAAAGGTTCAAAAAAAGATTTGTTATAGAATATTTTCCCCAACAAAAAAAAATTAAAAAAATTGAATTTCAGATTTAAAAACCCAAATTCAATTTTTTGTGGCCCAAAAAACGGGCACGAAAACCAAAATTTATGGGATGTCAGTATTTCCCAAAATTTTTCCTTTTAAAAACTTGAATGACTATAAAAAAACAACGTTCTCAAAAACGAGGACTGGACAAAAAGGGAAATAGTTTCTTTATTGGGCACTGATGCAATTTTCAACAACTTATAATTGGGTTTGACTTTAAAAAAAACTGTTAACAAAGTTCTATTTTTATAAATGTCGGTTGGGGGGTTTTTTTAAAAACCTAATGTTTTTAATTTTTTTGAATGAGCTAAAATAAAAATAAAGAAAAGGAAAAGCTGGAGCAACAAACAAATGGGAGTTTTTCTAATTTTCAGAAAAAATGGTTCCAAATACATAAACTTATAGAAAAATTGAGTACCATTTCAAAAAATATTTAAAAATTTTGTAAGTATTTTATAAATCTTATCTTGACAAAAGAAAATGAAAATTGATTCATTTTGTACTTGGTAGCTAGTAGCCTAGTGCGCCTTAAAAATTTGGGAAAAAAATTTTAATGTTGTCTGGGTAAGGGAAAATTTATTTTTTTGGTTTTAAAAAAAAAAAAAAAAAAAAAACAAAAAAAAAAAAAAAAAAAAAAAAAAAAAAACAAAAAAAAAAAAAAAAAAAAAAAAAAACCAAAAAAGGAAAAAAAAAAAAAAAAAAAAAAAAAAAAAAAAAAAAAAAAAAAAAAAAAAAAAAAAAATTTAATAAAAATTTTCTTCCAAAAAAATTTTTAAACCCCCCCAAAACTGTAACGGGGAACCTTGGTTTGGAAATTTACCTGGTTTTTTGGTTTTTTTAATTTACAAAAAACAGGTTTGGAATTTTTAATTAAAAGGATTAAGTTAAAAAATTTGGGCAAATTATGAAGGTTTTTTAATTGGGGGGCCCACCCCAAACCCTTTGGGCCTTCCCCAAATGTTCCCCCACCGCCATTTCCCCTTTCTTTGCTTTTTGGGGGGGTTTCACCCAGGATTTTCTTTGTGAAGGAAAGGGTTTTGGTGGGAAAGGAGTTAAAAACACCCCTTTTAAATTTTAAAGTTCCCCCCCAAATTTAAATGGGCGGGAGGTGGAAAGGTTTTGGGGGAAAAACCTTTTAATGCTGGAAAGGTTGACCCCGGTAACCCCCTGGAAAATTTTTAACTGGGGGGGATTTTTTTTCCCCGGGTTGCATTTTTAAAAACACGGGTGGGTTTTTTTCTTAAATATCCCCCAAGAAAATTTTTTGGGCGGTAAGGGGATGTAGTTTTTCATTTTTTTTGCATGGGTTTTTCCCGGAAAAATTTTCTTTTGGGTTAAATTTAAGCAAGGGGGAGCGACTGTTTTCAAAACCACACAACCAGTTGTTTGAAAAAAATTCCCCCCCCCAAATATTCAAAGCCATGTTCAGGCTTTTATCCGCAAATGAAAAAGTTTCAAAGCAAAAGGAAAATTGAAATTAAACCACCGAAACATCATTTTTTTTGTCAGGTATTGGTTTTCCAGACACACTTTTTTTTCCAATTTCCCCTGAGTGTCTTGAAAAAACCAAAAAAAGCCTATTTTAAACCAGACACCTTTTCCATAGAAAAACCCTGTCTTGGTTTAAAAACGAAGAAAAACCTATTTTATCGAAACAGTAGCACTGTTTTGGGTGCTTTCCCGGGGGGGAAAACACATTTTTGGGTTAGGTTGACCACTTTTTGGGGGACTGAACCAAACCGTTTTAAAATCTTTGAAAACATGAGAAATTGCTAAAAAAACCCCTCAGAGCAGGCAAAAATACTGCAACATTTTAAAAAGGAAAAATTTTGGAATAAAAACTTTTACGGCATTTTCTTGAATCCCCAAAATTTATTGGGAAATTTATCTTGGAAAAGCAAACTAAACCCAGCCCGTCATGATCATAAAAAAGACTGATTTTCATTGCGACAAAAAGAACCCGGGAAAAAGTGAAGCAAACCAAAACGGTAGGGCTTTCATTGTTAAACCCAAAGGGGATGGTCAAAAAACCCCGAAAATAAGGGGGGTAAGGGAAATCCTTTTTAGCTAGAAAGGGTAGGGAAGTAACCCTTTTTGGGGAAAATTTTTGCTCTGTTTAAATTTTTTTTAAGGTTTTACATCAGGCTGGAGAACCGTTCCTTTGATTTTTTGGGGACTCCGACAAAAAAAAATTTTTTTTTAGGAAATTTTTGTCCTGGTTTTACAGAAATACTATAAATTTCAATTTAATCAAACCTTCCCTGCTTTTAATGTGCAACTCTTGGGGGGCCTTTAAAAACCTGTTTTTAGAGGAAAAAAATTGTAAATCAAAAGGGAAAAAAAAACCTTATTTGGTTTTAAAAAGAAAAAAACCTAACACAGAGAAGTTTTTAGTAAGTGATTAGTGAAGACATTTTTTGGGAAAAAAAATGTTCCCGGGCCACACAATGTGAACCAATGTGGAAAAACGGGCATTCATCAGTTTTGGTTTCAACCATTTTCCCTTCACCATTGCTTAAAGGGGGAAACCTTCCCCACCCGTTCAAAAGAACGTCATTTTTTTTCCAGAGGGAAAAACCAAATTGTGGTTCTTGTTTTTTTTATTTTAAACTTACCCCCTTTTGAAAAGATCCCAAATTTCGTAAAGAATTTCATCATAATCCAAATTGCTTTCTGCATCTTAAAAGTAGTACCCGGAAACCCCAAAGGAGTGGAGCCCGAGGGCTTTCCCCTTTGGAAACCCCCCCCCCCCCCCTAAACCTTTCTACCCCTGCCCCTCTCTAAGGGGCCTTTGGCCTGAAATTTCCCCCCTGTTTCAGGGTTTTTGGGGTGAAGTTCCCAGCCTGGTAGTGATTTTTACAGTCAGACATTTTCAGGGTCATAGGGAAAAACTGACCTTGCGGGTACGAAAAACCAAGACCGAGGACTGAAATCAAGAAAGAAACTTTTAAAAAGAGGATGGAAAAACCGTGGGGCTTTTGGGCAAAACTTTCCATGTACAGGCCTTGGGTTTGGGGGGGTGGATTTGGGGGGTTAAAAACTTTTTGATGGCAACCCCCATTGGCTGTATTTTATTCCCAAATTTCCCTCTTTTTAAGGGGCAAAACTTCCCCGTTCATTTCAAACCTGGGGATTTTCATGGTTTTCCCTCCCTTATTTAAAATCTGCTTTACTATTCCCTTTTTGGGTTTTAGTGGGGGTATACCACTACCAAAATTTCCCCCCCCCGTAATTTTTGGAAAAGGGAAAACACCTTACAAACCCACCCTTTTAAGTTTGGGTGGTGTGTGTTGTGGAGACCCTACACATAAGGGGTAAACCCCTACCAAAAAGGGCCAGCTTGTGTGTTATAGGGGGTAAAAACACCAAACAAGTGTGTTTTCCACACACACACACACACACCACCTCTATAAAGTTTTTCTCATTTTGATTTCTGTTTTTAATCGGGGGGTTTGCAATAAAAGGGATGCATTCCATGAACCCGAGTGGGGACGGGGATTGGTTGAGAGAAGTGCGAGTTTTGTTTCAGATGGGCTTTTGGGAGCTATATTAGTAAAGTATCCTCTAGGGGGGTGGGGGGGGAGGCGGGTGGGTAAAACAAAACAAACAAACCCCCCCTCCCTTTGGAAAAACGGGGGGGAAAAGGGGGACTGGCAGGGCCCCCCCTTCCCCACCCCAGAGGGGAGGCCCCGCTTTGCACAGACCCGCAACATACTCCCCCCTGACAGTTGGACTTTTTAAAAAAAAAAAAAAAAATAAAAAAAAAAATAAAATATAAAAAGTTGAAAACCCTCACGTTAAAAAAACCTGGGCAACTTCAAGATAGCTGTCAAATTGTAAAAATGATTTTTTCCCCCCCTGGTCCAAGTGTCTGCCTTGCTATTCCTTTCAAGCCCAAAAACCCAAACCCCCAGGGTTGTTTAAAGGGGGCCCCAACTTGCCCCGGGAGAAAAATCACTTTACAAACTGGGCCCGCAAATTTTTCTTGAAAGTTTAATTTAGGGAGAAAAAATAAGGTTTTTTCCACTGTCAGGGGAGAGTATCTTGCTGTCTACCAGGGAAGGGATTTCACTCGGCAGAAAAGGGGGAGGAAAAAAAAAAGGAAAACCGCGGGCCCTTGCTTTAAAAACAAAAAATGGGAGTCCCTCTAAACAAACACGTCACTTTTCCCCATCGCACTTTTTCCCTTTTCATTTATCTTTTCTGAGGGCCCTTTTCCCTCCACAGCGGGACCAAGCCCGCCCCTTTGCTGCAAACACAAGTTTTGGGAATCAATTTTTCACGCAGAAAAATCCCATGAAAGAAGGTGTTTTTCGGCATTAATTTTATTTTCATAACAGTCGGGCCCCTTCCCGGGTCAAAATTTCAGAAATTCACTCAAGGGGTCTTCGGGACAAAATGACGTTTTAAAATCCAATCTGATCTCTGATTTAATTTTTTTTTTGATTGGGAAAAAAATGGGAATAAACCAAATTTTTCAATCTTTTTTTGCATTCGAAAAATGTTTTTTCGCATTCTGAAAGGAAGCCCCCCAATACAGGTCAAGTTCTCAAAAGTCAAGTGATTGCACTTTCTTTTTAAATTTTTAAAAGTTTTTTAAAAGGCCCCAAAAAAAATTTTTCTGACTTGGCGGAACAGAAAAAAATTTAAAAAAGGGGGGAACATGAAAAAAATTTAAATACGGCAGAAAGGTTTAAACACTGACGAAAATAATGAGGAGAAATTTCCAAAGCCTGTCTACAAAATAAGCAAACTGACCTCAGGGGGGGCTTTGGGGAGGGGGGGCCCGACAATTTTCCCTTTTTCCAAAAAGGGAAAAAGATAACGTCAGGCTGTACAAGGAAACACCCAACCTCCAAGAAAATTTAGAATGGAGAATTTAGCTTTTAAAAATTTACTTGTTTGGGGTCATGGGGGGAGGACAAACTGGGAAGATTTTGGAAAAAAAGATTTGGTTTTTCTTCAACCCTGTCAAGGAAAAAAACACATGGTTTAAAAAACATCATTTACAACTTTTATAATGGAAGAAATACTTACAAAAGGGTGTTTAAAAACATCTTGAAATAAAACTGGGCAAAATGACGGGACACCATTCCCCCCCTACTTTCCAGGTTGAACCCCAAAGCTGTCCTAAAGCCACACCCCACAAAGTGCAAAAGGGTTGGGAAAAGGGGGCCCGGGACTTTTAGGGTGCAAAACTGAAAAACCGGGGGTTTAAAAATCTCCTCCCAAAACTGGGAGGGGAGCAGGGGTCCCCACATAATTCCGTTTTGGCCCTGAAGAGAAACTCCCTTTTTGCCCTTTGGGGGGTGAGCGGGCTCCAACCTGACCCCACCCTCCTTGAATCCAGCTTTAAACACATTCTACCCACCGGCCCCCCAGGCCTCTACGGGCGGGGTGTGGAAACTGGCTCCCCCTGACTCCGGAGAGTTTCCCTAACTTTCTCCTCGCAATTTCCAGGGGGGCTTTGGGATGGGGCAAAGGGTAATAAACCCACATTTAAAAACCTTTTTGGGACAAACACCCCTTTCTTTTCCAAAATTGCTCTGATTTTTTTTTTTATTTTTTTTTTTTTGGGGGGGGGGGGGATTTTTTTCATTAAAAAAAACTTTTGTTGTAATTTTTAAACTCATTTTTTACTTTTTATATTTTTTCTTTACCAAGCCCCCTCAAAAACCCCCAACAGACTTTTTTTTTAAAAAAATGCATCTCCCTTTTTTAAAAAATTATTTTAAAAAGGAAATTTTTGGGTAAAACCTTGCCCCTTTTTAAAGGGATACTTTTTTCCAGTTGAAAAACATTTCACAAATTTCTTTGCAACATTTTAAGGGGGGGGGGAAAACCATACATACTGCAAGACCCCTGGTTTTTCCACCCTAGGGGGAATTTTTCATAGACATTGTAAAACCCAGTATTTCATTAAACAATAAAAACCCAAAACTTACAAAATTACCACAAGTGACTCGAAACCCTTTTAGGGAAAAATTTAAAAAAAAAAAACATAAAGCAAACCGGCCCCCCCTACCAGTGGTTTTCCCAGGGTGGCTTCAGCATCTCTCCAGCAATGGATTTTTTGGGCCTCAGCGGGCCGGGGACCCAGCCAGTGAAGGACTTCTCTGAGGCCTGGCCCCTCCCTTTCCCCCCACAGGGGCCCTCCTCTCCCCTTCCACAAACCAACAGCGGGACCCCCCCCCCCCCTTTAGGAAAAGGGGGGGAAAAAACGTTCCCTCCTTTACTCACAGTCCCCCCTTGGCCCTTCAGGCTGCAACCCCCGGATTAAAAAATCACTCTTTTCCCTTTTGTAATTTTTATGTGCCTTACATTCATACCGCACTAAATAAGGCAAAACCACAGAAAAAAAAAACCACTTTTGGGAAAGACCAACCCCCGACTCCAAAATCATGGATTTTGAACAAAATTTTTGGGAGGTTGAAAATTTTTTTTAAATTTTTTAGCAAACCCCTTACCCCCCCAGTCCCCCGGGGGTCTGCCCACTTCCCTTTCCCCAATATTCATGCGTGGGTTTAACCCCTGTAAAGGGAAAACAGCAAACCCATTTGGGTGGTTATTTCCAACTTCTGGGGGCTCCGGGATTGAACTAAAGTCCTCAAACCAAAAAAAAAGTGGCCCCAAAATCCATTTCTTTAAAGCTTAAAAAAAAACTGTGAAAATCACCAAAAATTTTTTTCCAAATCGCACTCCCCATAGAAGATTTCTTAAAGTGACCCCCAAAAATTTAAAACCGGGGGTACCCCGTATCAGACTGAAAAAAATTTTTTCCCGGGAATTTTTTTCTCTTGTTTTCTTCTATAAGGGAATTCTGATTTCCAACACACTAACCCAAAGTTCTAAGCCAGTAGCACCCAGCTTTGGGTGTTTTAAAATACCCCACCTAAAGCTGGGCCCCGGTCTGTAAATTCCCGACTCCCTTTTTAAAAAAATGGCAAAATACCACTTTGGGGTCACAAAAGTACAAAAAATGTAAACATCAGACCATAAATTTTTATACAGCAATCTAGCCCTATGTAATGGGGAACAAAATTGTAATTAGCAAAAGCCAACAAATAAAGGCAGCCTTTTTTTTTTGTTTTTTTTTACCTACCCCCCAAAACAGCAAATTTTTTCCTGTTGCGGAAACTTTGGTACACTACCGGGGCACAAATGCACTCCAATTTTTGTTGAAATTAAGTCAGGTATAACTCCAAACACTTTAAAACCCAAATATTTAAAGAAAAAAACTTATTTTACTTCAAATGGGGAAAAAGGGCCCTTTTTTTTAAAAACCCAACCCCCTTTTTTGGATTTCCCCTTTCCCCTTTTTGCAGGGAAAAGACGGTTTTTTTATGAAATTTAAAACACCCCTCTTCCACAACAAAAGTCCGGGAAAGGGAAAAAACCCAAAGCAATCCCCCAGTTCAATGTCACATGTCTCAACCCTTTTCATAACTGAAATTTTTACTGTTTCCCTTTTTTCCCTTTTGAAATTGTTGGGAAAATGAAAAAAATTTTTTTTTGGGATTGGTTAAAATCTACTCTCTTTGACATAGCTGTACGTACCGATGTAGGGTTTAAAGATCTTTTCTTGTTAATAAGAAAAGAGGATTCAAAGTTTTTTCATGAAAAGGGTAAAAAACCTACCCCGTGGGGCCTCCTTTGCTCACATATTTACTTTCCCTTTTGACAGTATGAAAACTTCTCCCACTTGTCAATACACAAAAAAGGTTTCTGAAACATCGTTTGGGTATCACATTGACCCCAAAAAAAGCACACAGCAATAGTTTGTTTAGAAATAAAATCAATACTTTTCTGTCTAGCCATTAATTTATCCAGGGGTCAAATCCCACCCAGACGCTTGGGCCCCCTTTTTTCAATTTTGGAAAAACATATCAATACAAACATACAAAAAGGGATACAAAGATCAAATTTCAGGTTTCAACCGGGAATTTTTTGGGAAATACACTCACCCTACAAAACACTTTTTTTAATTTCATTCCTTTTTTCCCCCCCCCCTTCTGCCCCCTTCCCTTTCCCCCCCTTTCCCCTTCCCCCCCCCCCCCCCAACCCCCCCCCCCTAAATTTTATCCCCCCCCACCCCCCCGCCCCCAACCCAAAAACCCCCCCCCATTCCCCCCAAAATAAACCCCCCTTTAAAAAACCCCCTCACAAAAACCCCAAAAAAAAAAATCCCAAAAAAAATTTAAAAAGAAAAAAAAAACAGCCAAAAAAACCCTTACACCAAAACAAGGCCCAAATTAAAGCAAACCCCTCTTCTCCCCCCCCACCCCCCCCCCCTCACCCCTTTTCCGCATTTTTTATTTTTTTACCCGAAATTTCTTCCCTTTGAAAAAATGGGGAAATTTCCCCCTTCTGGGGCAAAAAAGGAAGGGGGATCCCTTTTTGGTTTTGGGGAAAAAAACCCCACAAAACCACTGAAAACCCAAAAACCCCAAATTTTAAAAATTAAAAAGAAAAAAAAAATTCCCAAAAAAGAATTTTCATTTTATTCCAAAAAATATTAAAATTTGGCCCCCCCACCCCCCACCCCGTTTGCAAAATTTTTTTCATTCCCAAATTTTCCCCTTGAAAAAATGTTTGGAAACTTTTAAAATTTAAAATGAAAAAAATAAAATATTGCCAAAAAAGCCCCCAAGAGCAAATAAAACCCCCGGGGGGGAAAACCCCTGTTTTAAAATCGGACCAACACCCCAATTAAAAATTTTTTTTGTTTTTTCCCGTGTACTTTTTCAAACCCAAACCTTACAAAAAAAAAACCACTTTTTTTAAAGAAAACCTTTTTAAAAACCCTTTATTTTTTTAACAAAATTTGAGGTTTTTAAAGTTTTGCCCCGGAAAGTTTTTTTCCCCAAAAATTTCCACCGCGAATTGTTGGCTAAATGGTAAAACAGCAAAAAAGAGGTTTTTTTAATTTTGGGAAAGGAAGTTTTCCCTACGAAAGCATTTTTAAATTTTTTATGCTTTTAAAAAAACTTTACCCCAATTTTACTGGCCCCCAAAAAACTAACAGAAACCCCCAAAATAAACCCCCGGGGGAAAAAGCCCCCAAAGGATAAAGGGGGCCCCCCCCCCATTTTTTTAAAAAATCAAACCCCCTTTTTTTTTGTGGCCATACCCACCAAGGGCCCCAAGCCCCCACAAAATAAAACCCTTTTTGGGGAAGGTGCCCCTGATTCAAAACACAATTGAATTTAACCCCAAAGGGGGTTTTAAATTTTTAATTTTACAAAAACCCTAACCCCCTCGTTCCTTTTGGTTGTTGGGCCCCCCCAAAACTTTTCCCTATGAAGGGTCCCCGCTTAAATTTTCCAAAGGCCAAAACCCATTTGAAAGGTTAAAATTTCCCAAACCCTTTTTCTACTAAATCAAATTTTCATTCCCCAAAAACCCCCAAAAATTTCGTCCATTTTTCCATCTTTAAAAAAAAAGTCACCAACCCCTTTTTTCCCATGGCAATTTTAAAAAACTACATGAAAAACCCCCAAATTAACAAGGGGGTTTTGGCGGCCCCAAAGGGAAGCGTAAGGGGACCCTTTTCCCCCCAGGGTTCAATTTTTGGGGAAAAAACAAAGAAACCCCCTGTGGGTTAAAACCCCCCCACTTCCCACCGCGATTTTAAAACCCCAAAAATTTTAAAGGGGTTGAGTTTCATTTTGGGGGGAAAACTTAAAGGGGGAAAAAAATTCCCCAAAAATGGCCCAATTTAAAAACCCTTTTTACAAACCAAAATTTCAACTTGGTCATATAAGGGAAAAATTTTGGGAGAAAAAAGCTGGTGTGACTGACACTTATAAGGTCCCACAATTTTTATTTGTAATTTAATTGCCCCTTTTTCATTAGCTTTTGAAAATAAAAACTCCCCCTTTTTTTAAAATCCCCGGGGGTTTTGGCCCAAAAGTGAGTAAATTAAAAAAAATTTTACAAAACTCCAATTTTTTTCTTTCAAAACAATCTCACATTTCCCTATGATATCCTGCATTTTAAAAATGTTAACTGGGGAAAGTCAAAATTATATTGAACTTATTTGACGTTTTTTGTTTTGGGGTATTTTTTTAAAAAATTAAAAATTTCCCTAAATAAAAAAATTTTTAAAAAAACCTTGCTGCCAAACTTCAAATTTTTCCCCCGGGAAAATTTTATGGGGAATTTTCCCTTTAAATTTTAAAGGGTTGTGGAAAACTTAAAAATTTCAAAAGGGTTTTGTTTTTTTAAAATTTTATTAAATATTTCCAAAGGAACCGGTTTGAAATTAAAAAAGGTTTTGTTTGTTTCGGCAATTTTTTCCCCGGTAGATTCCAAAATTTTTTATTTAAAAACCCCCAAAAACTTTTTAAAAACAAACCAAAAAACCCCCAAAATTAAATCTTTTTTCAAAATGTTTAACCCCTTTTAAAAATTTTATTCCCCATTTCCTTTTCTCTTTTTTCAAAACATTATCCAAAATTTCTGAAAGATTCTGGTTTTAAATTCCTGTAATGTCCAAAAAATTTATTTGGGGAAAGTTTTTGGGTTTTTTCCCTTTCCCGGGGTTTGATTTAATAACAAATTTTTTAAAAAACTTACCCCTTAAAAAAAACTCATCAAAAAATGAAAATTCAAAAACCCCTTTGAAAATTTTTTTAATTTTCTGTTTCCTCCCCTTAAAAAAAGGGCCCCCTTTCTCCATATTAAAAATTGTGAGGTTCAAATTTATTTTTTTTTTACAAACCTTTATTTTAAAAGGGGGGTTTTTTTTTCTTTTTTTTATTAAAAATGGGTTCCTTTTTCCGGGCCCAAAAAAAAAAAATTTTAGTTTTGCCCCCTTTCCTTCTGTAATCCCCCAAAATTTTTTACCTTCCCCCCTTTTTTTCTAAACCAAAACCCCCCGATGGGGGAATTAAGGTCTTTGGGGTTTTTCCCCGACAAAATTCCCTTTTTTGTCTATAACACTTTTGGGGGGTAAAATTTTCTATTTCGGGGGGATTTTTCATTGTCCTTAAAACCCCATTCGAATTTTTTATATTCTTTAATGAACCAAAAACGAAAATTTTCCCGCTTTAATTTTTAAAGGGGTGAATTTAACCCCCCAAAAGGGGGGAATAAAAACTTTTTTTTAAAACCCCAAAAATTTTTTTAAAAAAAAATTTTTTGGTTTTTTCCTCCAAAACCCCCTTTCTTGCATCCTTGGAAAGGGGTTTTTAATAAGAAAATCTTTTTTCCCCAAAAAAAAAAGGGAAAAAACTTTGGGTAAAGGAAAAAGGGGGGGGGAAAATGAAGTCGGGGGGTAAACACTTTTTAGTTTTTTTGGGGCCCTAATCTCTTTTGGGAATTGTTTGTTTTTTGTTTTTAAAAATTCTTGGGACGGCTGGGGGGCCAAACCCGAAAACCCACCTTTTTAAAATTTTGCGCCCAAACCCCTTTTCGTTCTTTTTTAACCCAAAAATTACCCGTTTTTTGGGAAGGCGGTTGGGAAAAGGGGGCTGGGGGCCAGGGGTTTTTCCCTTTTTTGTGGTTTTGGTTGGGTTTTTTTTTTGAAAACCCCAAATTTATCTTTTCCCGGGTGGAGTCCAAATTGAATTTTTTCAATACCATTTTAGGGGGGCCAAACTTTTTTCTTTTTTACTTGGTTTTGGGTGACAGGGCCCCGCTAAAATTTTTTTCTTTTCTTTTTTTTTAAAAAGGGTTTTTTCCCAAGAAAAAAGCCATTTTTTTGTGTGTATTTTTCTCCTTTTTTTTTTCCCTCCACGGGTAAATTTGTGTTTTGTAATTTTTTAAATTAATATCTTTTTTTTCAATGAAATGGAAAAGCCTAAGGAAAAAAAGGGGGGGATAAGAGAGGGGGGGGGGAAACCATTTTTTGTTATGTGTGTGTTTTCCCTTTTTCCCCCCCTTTTCAAATTGGGAGTTTGTTTGGCGGGGGTATGTCTCGTGGGGTTTTTTTTTTCCGCCCCGGCGTGGTTCTTTGCCAAATTTTTTTCGCGAAAAGTTTTGGTGCGAAAAACGTAAAAAAATTTCCCTTTTTAAGGGATTTTGTGAAGTTTAGGTTTTGGGTTGTTTTCTTTTTTTTTGGGTTTTGGTGTAGGTTGGGTTTTGTTTTGGTGTTGGAAGGCCAAAACCCTAAAAATGTGGCCCGGTGTTCCCGGGTTGGTTGGGGGCCCCTTTGGCCGCGCGGTGCTTTTGGGGCCATGGGGGTTGTTCCGCACAGTTTTGGTGGTTTATCGTTTTCCCCCTGTAGCATGTGTAACGGTAGGGGGTGTGTGTGTTGTCTGTTGTGGTGTGTGTGGGGTTGTGGTGGTGTTGTGTGTGTGTTGTTTGTGTGTGTGGATGGCCACGCCTCATGTGCCGGGGGTTTTTCCCTCTGTGTGTCGTTTCAAGTTGTTAGTTTTCCAACCTTTTCCCGTGCGCATTTTTTGTTTCAGGGGTTGTGGTGTGCACCCCGCCGTTAAAGATGTGCGGCCGCGTATGTTTTTTGGGGCGTATATTTTTAAATCCCAATTTTGTGTGTGTATTTTTGTTCTTGTGTGTGTTCCGTGCCTCATGGTGGTTGTGTTTTTTTATTTTTTTTATTCTTTTTTTAAAAGGATAATGAATAGCACCATTGCTTTTAAAAATCTAGTTCCCGTGATAGCTTTTTTGTAAATTTTGTCACCCATTTTGGGTGTGTGTGTTTTTTTTCCCTTTTTTTTGGGGTTGCTTTGATTCAAAGGTAGGCCCTTGCATTTGTTTTTTTTTTTTACCAACACAGACTGATAATAGAAAAACTTTTGTCCAAAAAATTTTTTAAACGGATCAAAAATGCTTTTTGAATATATCAGAAAATCATGAAAAAAAACCAAACCATTTTGAGTATCTTGTTGATGACAATAGGATATGACAAGCATTTTTTTTCTACGTGTTCTCGGGATAATTATGAGCTTACGGGAAAGGTTTATGAAAAACCTTCAGCTTCAAGATCCGCTAAAATGATGAAAAATAATTTTACTGTGAGGTAAGCTACCACAGGGTGTTATAGAGAAGTCAGTAGCGACATAATGCTGCGGCAACCCCTCCCCACACCCCCACACCCTGCCCTTACGCATGGGCCGGGGCTGGTGCCCTACGGGGTGTTTATTAGGCCCCGTTTGCCCAAAGGTTTAATGTAACAGCCCCCCAAAAAAATTAGTTGCATGCAGACATTTTCAATGTTTTTTCTAGTTCATTTTATATAATATAAATATATGCTTTTTTGAGAGGAGTTAAAATTTGTTTTTGTGATTTGTTTTTCACCTTTTTTATCTTCTGTCTTTTGAACTGCTGTCCATCAACCCTAAAAAAATAATGACTGGAGTCCAAAAAGAAAGCCGTTTAAAAACCCTTTTAAAGATCTTTGCTTTTCGTTTTTAAACAATTCACTGTGCAAAGTGGTGAAAAACCAAGGGGAATTTACGGCTAAACGGCTACGGCAAACGCTAGTGCTGCCCTTTTCCCTTTTTCCCCCTTTATTTATATCCACGCCCCCTGCCACTGCCCTCAGAACTTTGGGGTGGGAAAATAACGGGGGGTTTGAGAACAGTGTTTTCTTGA
Organism: Rapana venosa; assembly: GCA_028751875.1. NCBI lineage: Eukaryota > Metazoa > Mollusca > Gastropoda > Neogastropoda > Muricidae > Rapana > Rapana venosa. Next base: position 63,305,684 of record CM054150.1, read on the forward strand.
AAAATTTTCCCTTTGATAAAAACGACACCTAGATATTTATAGTTTCTACGTTTCAATTTCATGTTCCCACATTTAAAAAATTGGGAAATTTTTGGAGGGGATCGTAAAAAAAATTACCTTTTTTTGTTTTTTTTTCTTTTTTAAAACCCCCTGAACATATTCTTGCTTCATTCAGTTTAGTTTGAAACCTATTTTTTTTTTTTGATAGTATGCAGTCCAAACATAGAGTAAACAAGGAATTCTTTTTTGCGGGTTTTATAGGCGAATCTTTCATCTTTTTTTAATATGTCATTACATATAATTAAATAACGTAAAAATTAATGTATTT
>CM054150.1:63306511-63343313 GCA_028751875.1 Rapana venosa
TTTTTTTTTTTTTTTTTTTTCTTTTTGGGGGGTTTTGGGGGTTTTTTTTGGTTTGTTGATTTGTTTTTTTTTTTGGGTTTTGGGGGGGTTTTTTTTTTTTTTCTTTTTTTTTCCCCCCTTTTTCTGTTTTCCGTCTTTTTTTTTTTTTTTTTTTTTGGGGGGGTTTTTTTTTTTTTGGGGTTTTTCCCCCACCCCGGCCCCCTTCCCCCTTAAACCCCCCCGGGGGGGAAACCCCCCCCCGGGGGGCCCAAAAGTCCCCCCCCGGGGGCCCCTATTAAAACCCCCCCCCCCCCTTTTTTTTCCCCTAAAAAAACCCCTCCACCCCCCTTCCACCCCCCCCAACCCAAACAAAATTTTAACCCCCCCAAAACCCCTAAAACCCCCCCCCAAAAAAAAAACCCCCAAACTTTTAAAAATAAAAACCCTCCCCCAAAAAAAAACCCCTTTTTTTTCCCCAAAACAACCCAAAAAAAAAAAACCCCCAAAAAAAACCCCCCTCCCCCCCCCCCCCCAAAACCCTCCGGTTACTCTCCTTTGTGTTTTTTGCTACATTTATACTAGTTCTCCTCTAAAGGCAGGATTAAATGGCTTAAGAAGTTTAAGGGGAACCCCGTTCCCATTATTCTTAAAGGGTTTGTGTTTTTCCGTGTCCTTTTTTGCCCCTTTGTCTGTCTGCTTTTTTCTCTTTCTTTCTTACCCCCAACTCTCGGAAATAACCCAGTTTTTTCATACCCAGTGTTGATGGGGTTGTTTTTTTGTCTCTGGGAACCTTAAAAGAAACTTCAAAAGTGGTGGGTTTAAACCGTTTCCTTTGTAGGGTGTTTGTTCCGGGAATAATCCTTATTTTGGGTTTGGGTTGGGGGGGGGTTTAATTGTGGGGGGGTAGCTTTTGTTAATTTCTTCCTTTTTTGTCCTGTCTTTCTTTGGCGTCCTTTTTCTTTTTGTTGAGAAGATTGAAAGAAAGAGGAATGTAAAGGGTTTTAAGACCATGTCTTTTTGGAAAATTAAAATATCCTTTCGAATTTGTTTGATTCACTTCCCCGATTTACCTTAAGCATGTGCCAGGCCTGTTTTGATTGAAGAAAAAATTGATCTTTTTAGGGATAAGTTAACCAAAAGCAGTTCCAAAAATTCTTAGGTGGCCCCCAAAACCAAGGGGGGAAAAGGGTTTGTGGTGTTCTTCAGGTTTCCCCGAAACTTTCAGAAAATTCGGGGCGGGCTCTCCTTAAACAGAAAAAAGCAATAAAAACAGAGGGAGAAAGGTTGGGGGAATAAAAAAAAACACCAGAACACGTAATTAACAATTCTTTAACTTATCATAAAAATTGTATTTTTACGTTTTTTTTAACAATTACATAATTTATATAAATTATTATTTTTTAATAAAATAAAAGTTAAAAATTCCCAAATATAAAAATTTTAAAGAATAAAAAACTTTTAAAAAATAAACGAATTTTTAAACCTTTTTTTATTGTCTCACCCTTTGGCTAGTAAATTTATTTTTTTTCTTATATTTTTCACATTTGTTTTAATTTTAATTTCATATATATTACCCCAATTTCTTTTTCCAATTACAAACAAATTGGTCTTAAGTAATAAAGGAAGATAATAAAAAGAAAACAATGTGAAGGAAAAAAAACGCAAATTTCTTTAAGATTCTTTCCCTTACACACCCCAAACCCGCTCTCATCTCTCTCTCTCTCTCTCTCTCTTCTCTTTCCTCCTTCCCCCCCCTCTACACCCACCCACAACACACCAACACCACACACCCCACGACACAACAGGGAAGATAGGGAAGAAAGAACAGACAGAATTACAGCAGAAACCCCTTACAATTTTTGTGTGTGTAGCAGCTCTGAGTTCAGCGTGTTTGTGCACTGCTCGCCAGTTGCTGAAAAAACTGAGTTTTTGCAAGTTCAGAGTTTAGTGCTGATTAATGTGAGGGAAGAAGGCGCTGGTGAGAGGAACAAGGAGAGCAGAAAAAATGTCGGGGAGGCATGTTTCATGTGGCCATGTGTGCGTAACGTGCGCGCGGTGCCCGCCCGCACTACGCCGCAACCGCAAACCCGTACCCTCCCCCCCCCCACACCACCCAAACACACCCGGGCCCTATACCTGTTGTGTGTGTGTGGGTGTGTGTGTGTGCTGGTTGCGTGCGGCGTGCGTGAGTGCGCGCGCGCGGTGTGAAGTGTTTGCATGTGTGCGTTTGTGCCACTAAATTATTAGTTTCATTGGTTAAGTTCAACATGTTAAACTTGATCAGAATCATGACCGTTCAGAGCATGGAGTATTACAGGCAGAGATCAACTGCTGCTGCCTTGTACTTTGGGCAGAGGTTGTTTCCCTTACACTGCTGTTGGGAAACAAGCACCAGAACATAGGAGTCTCGTATTATTTGGCTGTTAAAGAAAGGATTTTTGTCTGTTGGTTGGTCGATCTGTCGCCTGTCTGTCTGCCCATTTGTCTTTTCTGTTTCCCGTCTCTCTGTTGTCTCTCTCAATCTGTTTTCTCTGTCTGTCTCCAATCTGTCTCTTCTGTTTTGTCTCTCTCTGTCTGTTTTTTCCTCAGTCTGTTCTCTCTGTTTGTTCTCGTCTGTCTCTCTGTCTGTCTCCAATCGTCTGTCTGTTCTCATGTCTGTCTCTCTTTTGTCTCTCAATCTGTCTGTCTGTTCTCATCTGTCTCTTCTGTCTGTCTGCTCTCGTCTGGGCCTCTTCTGTCTCTGTCTGTCTCTCTCTCTTGTCTCTCAATCTGTCTCTCTGTCCCGTCTTCAGTTGTCTCTCTGTCTGTGTCTCTCATCTGTCTCTGGCTTTAATTGTCTCTCTGTCTTCTGTCTCTTCTGTCTCCTTCTCTCTGCCTTACTGTCTTTATCTGTCTCTCTTTTTGGCTCTCTGTCTTCCTCTGTTTTTCTCTGTCTTAAAATTTTCTTCAATCTGTCTCCTTGTCTTCTTTCTCCTTCTTCTCTGTCTCTCTTGTTCTCTCTGTTTTCTTGTTCTTCTTTTTTCCAATCTGTCTCTCTGTCTGTCTCTTTTTAATTTGTTTCTGTCTATTTAGTTTGTTCGCTGTCTCGTGGTTTTGGGTTTTTTTTGGGTGTTTTGTTTTGGGGGTTTGGTGTTTTTTTTTTCTTGTTTTCTGTTCGTGTTTAATTACTATTTTTCTTGTGGTTTTTTTGTTTGTGTGTTTGGGTGTTGTGTGTTGTTGTGTGTGTGGTTTTTTTTGTGTGTGTGTTGTGTTGTGTGTGTTCTTGTTTGGGGTTTTCTGTGTGTGTTTGTTGGTTGTGTGTTTTTGTGTGTGGGGTTTTGTTGTGGTGTTTTTTGGTTGTGTTTTTTGGTGTGGTGTGGTTGTGTGTGTGTGTGTGTTGTTGTTTTTTGTCTTTTTGTTTTTTTTTTTTTTGTTTTTTTTGGTTTTTTTTTTTTTTTTGTTTTCTTTTTTTTTTTTTCCCCCTTTTCCCTTTTTCGCCTGGTCTGTTGTGTCTTTTCCCCGTTTTTCTTCTTTTTTTTTTTTTTTTTTTTTTTTTTTTTTTTTTTTTTTTGGTTTCTTTTTTTTCCCTTTTTTCTTTTGCCCCCGTTCCCCCTGTCTGTTTTTTTTTCTTTTTTTCTTTTTTTTTCAAAAGGGGGAAATTTCCCAAAAAGGCTTTTTGGGTTTTTTTTTTTCTTTTTCGGGTTTTTTTGACCCTTTTTTTAAAAAAAAAAAAAAAAAAAAAAACAAAAAAAAAAAATCGGGGGAGGGCTTTTTAATTTTGGGCCGGGCCCCCCAATTCAAAATTTGGGCCCCCCCAAAAGTGTTTTTGGGGGGTTTGGGCTCTGGTTTTTCCCAAATTTTTATTTTTTTCCCTAAAAAAAAGGGGCGGGAGGGCCCTTTTTGGGGTTTTTTAAAAATTGTAAAAATTTGTGGAAAAAAAAAGTGGGGTTCTTTTGGTTTGGTTGGGGAAATTTTTTTAAGGTCTGTTTCTTTTGGTTTTTTTTCCTTCGTTTCTTTTTTTCCCGTTTTTATGTTTCACTTTTTGGCGCCCCCCCATTTTTTATTTGGTAAATTTTAATTTTTTTTTTTCCTTTTTTCCACTTTTTTTTTTTTTTTTTCCGGGGGTGCTTTTTGTTTTTTGTTTGTCCTGCCCCCCCTTTTTTTTTTTTTTTCCCCCCTTTTTTTCCCTTTTCCCTTTTTAGTTTCCCCCCATTTGTTTTGTGGTTTTTTTTTCTTTTTTCTCCCTTTTTTTTTTTTCCCAGGGGGGGAAAAATGCTTAAGCGCTTCTTTTTGCATTTTGCTTTTTTCCCCCCTTTCCCCCTTTTCCTTCCTTCTCTTTTCCTTTCAAAAACCCCCCCCCATTTTTGGGTCGTTTGCTTTTATTTTTTTCTTGGTTTTTTTCCTTTTTAAAAAAAAGGGGAAAAACCAATTACAATTGGCAACCGGGACGATAAAAAGCGCGGGCTTATTCCATCCTCGAAATAAGAATGAAAAAAAGAAAACACACACGCCACGCATACTAATGGCCCACAGATCGCACGGCGTGCGACATCCACACTACACCACAACGCCGTGCGCGTCACACTTTTCCTGCATTTAAGATGCACTGCGTGCGCGCAGCCACACACACACATTTCACTCTCTCTCTCTCTCTCTCTCCCCCTCCCCACCCTCACACCCAGCGGCACCACCACCACACACACAACCACACACACACACTCATGTGCGCGCGCGGTAGGCCTGTCTGCTGTATCAGTGTGTTTCTGTCTCATCATTTACTCTCTCTGTCTCTCTCTCAACGAAGCAGCGCGATGTGCGCGCGCGCGTGTGCGTGTTTGTGAGCGCGAATGCGTGCATGCATGTGTGTATATATGTGTATGCGGTGGATGTATGTACGTGCAACTATAGTGTGACCATGGTTGTCTGTCTGCCTTTGTTGTTTGTTCTGTGTCTGACAATCTCGTGTTGCAGTGGGTTCTTTTACATGCAGTAAATTGCATGTTGCACAGGAACTCGGTTTATCATCTCATCTTGAAAGACAGACCAGACCACCACTCATTGATCTAGTGGATGAGGGGAAAGTTTAACTTTCTAAGCGGAAGGTTACCTGAGACCAATCACTCGATCTGTGTGTGGTGTGGTGTGGTAGTTACTGTGTGTGCGAGTGTTCTGTTAGACCTTATCGTTGTGTGTGGTGTGTGGTGGTTGTGTGTGTGGTGTGTGTGTGTGACTATGTGTTGTATGCCCTCAGTCTCTTTGCCTGTCTTTCCTGTGGCTGTGTCCTTTTTCTCTCTTGTTGTAGTAGTTAGATTGAGTGAGAGAAGAGAGGGAGACTGAAAAGGAACATAAGCACTGGTCCTGTTGCAGAAAAATATAAAGACAGACTTAGAACACACAGAATGAAGCAGAGATTTCGATGTTAGCTACTCATATATAAAACAGGCAGAACAAGTAAGTTTGTACAGATTGTGTTTTACTTTGTTCATGATAAATTAATTTAAATATATTATGATGTCACCGTTTTATATCTAAATTTTACATGAATTATCTATATTAACTATTTTACACATTTTCTTGAAAATAAATACTTATAATTTTTTAAAAAAAGGAGATAGATATATTAAAAATAAAAAACAGTGTTAAGAAACTAAACTGCAACTTCTTTAAAAGATTGTTCTTTCCTTAGTCTGTAACCCTTTTGTGTGATAGATATATTTTATTTTATTTCTTAAATTATCGACAAATTTGGTAATTTTTGTCTTTTTATTTATCATAGACGTCTAGGCACATTTCTTGACTGAAATACAAACAAATTGGTCTTGAAGTAATAAAAGGACGATAAAAAAAAAAACAAACGTGTAAGAAACAAACTGCAATTTTTTTAAAATTCTTTCCTTCCATAGCCAACCTGTGTCATAGCTATCTTTTTTCTCTCTCTCTCTCATTCTCTCACTTCTTTCTCTCTCTTCTCTCTTTCTTTCCATTTCATAACACACAGCACAATTCTGAACCTACTACAAACAAATGGTCTAAAAAAAAGACAGATAAATGGGAAAGGGACAGACATAAGAACAGAAACGCAATTCTTTTATAGTTACTTTCCCTTTGTGTACAGCAACGTTAAATTTTCTCCTCTCTCCTTCTCAAATCACTTTTCTCTCAATTTCATTCTACCTTTAAATGAAAGAGGCACGGTGAAGAACAAGGAGCAACAATGCCAGTATGTTCTTAGGGAGAAGGCAGAGACCAGACACCAGATTTCTGAGCATTAACACTGAATGTTTTTCACCTGTGACGTCGCTAGTCTTCGCGTTAGCTTCTCGCTGACTGCTACCACTTGTCACATGTGCAGTGTTGGAAATTCAAGAACCTATTGAATGTGAGGGAGAATGCCGGCTGAGAACAGGAGTCAGACACCTAAACCCCGACGACGGCCATGCTAACAAGCCAGGCATGATTCCGCTCGGGCCTTTGTGCTTACGTGCGCGCGCGGCGCGCACACGCATCACCGCCGCACACGCACACGCACGTACCCCCCCCACCCCCCCACACACCAAACACACACCAGGCATGCATACCTCTGTGTGTGTGTGTGTGTGTGTGTGTGTGTGTGTGTGCCTGCGTGCGCGCGTGCGTGCGTGCGTGAGTGCGCGCGCGCGCCCACGCCTGTGAAAGTGTTTGCATGTGTGCGTTTGCTGCCACTGAAATTTTTAGTTTCATGGTTAAGTTCAACATGTTAAATGATCAGAATCACTGACCGTTCATGAGCATGGAGTATTACAGGCAGAGATAACTGATCTGCTGCCATTGCGTACTTCCATGTCAGAGGTTGTGTGCCCTTAGCATGCTGTTGAAGCAAGCACCAGAACATAGGTGTTCCTCGTATTTTAGGCTGTTAAAGGTAAGTATTTTTGTCCTCTGTAATGGTCGATCTGTCGGCCTGTCTGTCTGCCATTTGTCTCTCTGTTGTCTCTCAAACTGTCTCTCTGTCTGTCTCTCATCTGTCTCTCGCTGTCTGTCTCTAATCTGTCTCTCAGTCTGTCTCTTAATCTGTCTCTCTGTCTCTCAATCTGTTATCAATCTGTCTGTTCAATCTGTCTGTGTCTGTCTCTATGGGTCTGCTCTTTCAATCTTGTCTCCTGTCTGTCTATCAATCTGTCTCTTGTGTGTATCTGTTCTCACTATCTTTCATCTCTGTCGCTCTCTCTCTGTCTTCTCAATCTGTCTCTCTGTCCTATCTGTCAATCTGTCTCTCTGCCCTGTCTCTTTATTTGGTTCTGTTTCTAGCTATAGAGCTATCAGTTTGATGACAACGACTGTATGTGTGTGTGTGTGTGTGTCTGTGTTGTGTGTGTGTGATGTGTGCTGTGTGTTGTCGAGTCTCGAGAGAGAGCAGAGAGAGTGGAGAGGAGAGTGAGTAGAGAGAGAGAAGAGAGGGGACGAGAAGAGAGAGAGAGACTACGTCAAGAGAGAGAGGAGAGGACGTGTTTTGTGTGTGTGCTGTGTGTGTCGCGCGGCCTCCTTTCCTCGTTCTCTCTCTTTCTATCTTCCTCTCTCTCTAGTCTATTTCTTTCTTCTATATGCCTGTCCTGTATCTGCGCTGTTTGTATTTCTGTCTCTGTCTGTCTGTCTGTTTGTCTGTCTATCGGTTTGTCGCGTCCTGTGCTGTCTTTGTCTGTCTGCTCTCCCTGTTTTTCACCCTGTGTCTATCACTGTCTGGCTATTGTTGCTGTCCTCTCTCTCTCTCTCTGTCTGTCAATGTGTGTCTCGTTTTTCTATGTCTGACTTTCACACACACTCACTACACACACACTCACACACAACACACATACGACACACACGCTAACACACACTCACACACACAACAGAGACAACAGACACGCACACCACACACACAACACACACTCACACCACACACAAACAGAGGCATGCTATCAGGACATGACTTGACAGAGCAGACAGGACAGACCAAAAAAACAAAAAGAGACAACAGACACATTGAACCGATACAGAAACGGGCCCATTATAACTGATACTTATCTGCCGGTGTGTGTGGTGTGTTGTGTGTGTGCTGTGTGTGTGTGTGTGTTGTGTGTGTGTGTGTGTGTGTGTGTAGGTGTGTGTGTGGTGGTGTGTGGTGTGTGTGTGTGTGTGTGTGTGTGTGTGTGAGAAGAGAGAGAGTGAGTGAGTGAGAGAAGAGAGAAGAGAGTGTGAGAGAGAGAGAGTGTGTGTGTGTGGTGTGTGTGTTGTTGTATTGGTGTGTGTGTGTGTGTGTGTGTGTGTGTGTTGTATGTGTGTGTGTGTGTGTTGGTTGTGTGTGTGTGTCGTGTGTGTGGTGTGTGTGTGTGTGTGTGTTGTGTTTTGTGAACGTTTGCTGCCTTGATTTATCAATTTTCATTGATTTATTTTTATGATTGCTCTTATCAGTATCACAGACCGTGTTCCCGCACAGGGCGTTACAGAGGGACTGAACTGCTGTTACCTTCCTAGCTATAACAGGGTTGTTTCCCTTAGATATATCACAGCAATCGCTGTATCTGTGTTCTTTCCTCGCTGGTCTGTCTGTCTTCTGACTCTTTTTCTGTCTACTTATCTTTGCCAGCTCTCAGACATGTGCGCGGTCACAAACCAGACATGCGTGCGCGCGCGCGCGCACACAAACACACACACAAACGTCATGAACGCGTACCACACGATCACCGCGCGCACGCATCGCTGCACACGCACACCGCGCGCTCAACACATTGCACGCTCGCATGCAGTGCGCGCATACTCTTTTACATCAGGCATGTGCGGTTGCACAAATAGCAACTCACCACACATACCCAGAGGACACGCACACCAACGGCATAGGGTTTATACTTACATAGATCAATGTTTGCACCACTCAGCATATGCATGCGCGTGCTCTACACACACACTCACTCACACAGACACCACTCACGTTGCGGCATACCAACACATACACACACGCACGCACGCCAGCTCACACTACAATGCACCATACACCACACACACACATCACACACACCATCACACACCCCACACACACACACACGCATCACAATCCACACACACAGCACTACACTTTTGTTGTTGTTGTTGTTGTTATTGTTGGTTGGGGTGGGCGTTCTGGTTTATTTTGCTTTTGTTTGTTTTGTGTTTAGGGTGGTTTTCTTGGGGTGAGGGACTCTCTCTTTTTCTCGTCTTTTGTTAGTTCTATATTGTTATTCATTTGGTCTTGGCTGTTATTCTTGTCCTATGTTAGTTATTGTCGCTTGTTTGTTGTTTGTACGTATGTTTGTGTTGTTTGATTGTTTATTTCCTTAATTGGGTTGTATCTTGTTGAGTCATCTTTTTTGTTCGTTTATGTCAGTTGTTTGTATGTGTTGAGGTTTGTTGTGTGTATGTGTGAGTGAGGGAAGGGGGGGAGGGGGGGGAAGCAGTTGGTGCGCGGGTCGCGCTTAATATTTTATTTTGTTTCTCGTCTTCTTTGTTTGTCTTTGTTTGGTTTTTCTTTGTTGCTGTTTGTTTCGCGCGCGCGCAATGACGGATATTTTTGTCAAGATTTTTGAATTATCGTTGAATTGTATGGTTTAATATTTTGTCTGGATTTTTTGTTTTGTTTTTAATTCCATATATGCATATTGTTTTTGTCTTTCTTGTTTGATTTGTATAGTTTACATAGATTAGGTTTTTTATTCTATGTCGATTTAAATTATCTTTTTTCTCGCGTTTTTTTCTTTAGATAGAAGGCTTGATTGAAAAAAAGCAAATGCAATCTGCTTTATTTCAATGTATCTATCTGAAAATAAAAGTTTGACTTTGACTTTGACTTTATTGTGGTGGTTGGTAGGGGGTTCTGGTTTATTTTGCTTTGTTTTGTTTTGGGTTTTAGGGGTGGTTTTTGGGACTGTCTTTGTTCTGCGTTTTTGTTAAGTTCTATATTGTTCTTTCATTTAATGCGCTGGTGAGTTGATTCTCGGTCGCGCATGAGTAGTTAAATGTCGCGGTTGTTGTTCGTGACAGTATGTTTCGCTGTTTGTTTGATTGTTTATTTCATTCGTTGTGGTTGTTTCTTGTGTTCATTTTTTTTTTTGTTGTTTTATTCAGTTGTTTGTATGGTTGAAGGTTTGTGTGTGTATGTGTGGTGAGGGCTAGGGGGGGGGGTGCAGGGGGGGGTAGGGAAAGCAGTTTGGTGTGGTTTTTTGTTTGTTTTAATTCTAAATTTTTTGTCTTATTGGTTTGTTTTGGTGTGGTGTTTTTTTTTTTATTTTCTTGATGCGTGTCTCTGTTTGTTTGCTATTATGACTGATATTTGTTTCAAGATTGTTTGAATTATTTGAATTGTATGGGTTTAATATTTGTCTGGGTTTTTTTTTGTTTGTTTGTTATTGCCATATAGGCATATGTTTCTGGTCTTTTCTGGTTTGATGTTGGTGTTGTTGTGAGATATAGAGCTTGGTTTTTTTAATTCTATGTTGAATATACTTTATATTTTTTTCTCGCGTTTTTTTTTCTTCATATTGATAGACTTGATGAAAAAAAGCAAATGACGCACCTGCTTATTCAATGTAACATCTGAGAGATCATAAAAGTTTGACTTGTTACTTTGACTATCTGAAAATAAAAGTTTGACTTTTACTTTGACATCACTCACACAACACACCACACCACACACACACAACATCACAGCACACTACACACACGCAGGGCATCCTTTGGATGTCCAAGGTCTGTCGCCAGCCAAGCACCGTGCGTACACACACACACACACGCGCGCGACGCGCGCACGCTCTCTCTCTCTCATCTCTCTCTCTCTGTTAGTCAGGGCGCGCAAGTGATTACAGGACTGGCTAATCTCTACTGAAACTTCAGGGTTACGTTTATGTTGGCAGTTCTTATGACATGTTGAGTTATACATATGGAGCTGGGTAAGAAGTAATTGGGCATATCAAGGTGAAATGTTTTTATCAGAACATGGTTTTGGAATCGTAGGGTGGTTGTCTCAGGAAGTTGGTAGCGAGAATGGGTTTATTTCTGATTGTAAAGACGACTATTTGTTATTTAAACATATTGGCACTAGGACATCGGAAAAGTTAAAGATAAAATATCTGATGGTTTTTTTTGGTTTAAGTGTGCTTTTCAAGTGAAAAGTATCTTCGAATAGTCACTGAAAATGGCACTCAGACTAATTTATGCATATTTGGATATGGAAGAAACACTCGGCTTTCAATGCAAACAAAGTTGAGTTTCTCCTGAGATGTCCAACACAGTTCCATGCACTATGTGTGGTCAATATGTCGCGCATCACTTGATGATGAAGGGCATTTCCTGTTTCATTGTCAATCTATGTTTACATACGTGAAAACTGTGGCGTTCTCATTCTAAGAAGCTTTCCCGAAGGCAAGATATATTGTTGATCTATCTTATCGTACGCATTAGATGATTATTGTGATCAAATCTCGGTTGCAAAGTTTTATTGCCTGCCTAAAGCTCACTGAAATGTATTACTCATTAGCAGCTAAGTCGTCCCAATTATGCTTAAGACATTATGTGGACTAAACTAAAGTAACATTTATATGTATCTATGTAGAACGTCCAGCTCTTTTGTGTAAATAATAAAAAGAAAAAATTTTTTAATTACGACTGTGAGTCTCCAGCAAGAATATTTGTGCGTTTTGAAAATTCACTTACAATGTCAAATGGTGGGCGGCACTAATTATAGCATCGCCTAGAATGTTCTTTTCATATTATTTTATGTTATTGCTTATTGGTTCTATTGTTCATCCTTGTGTATTACTTTGTCGTCATTTCTGAATCTGATGTTTACGTCAGGCTTAAAGTAGTATCGTTCATTAGAGCTCATTTTTGGTTTTTTAGGTTTCAATCGTTAAGCTTTCATGTGATTTTTCTTGTAATTTATTTTGTATTCACAAAAGAAAGTCAGCCGTATAACCCCCTTGTCATTAGGCCACTTTGGGCAATGCAATTATAATTGTCCAAAGCGTCAAAAGAGGTGCAAAGCGTCTACTTCTCTCTCTCTTATCTCTCTTGGCACGCGAGCGCTCACACACACACACAGACCACTACACCTTAGTGAGAGGGGAGGTCATTCATGAGAGGGACGGATAAAAGGCAGAAAGAACCAATGTGGATTGTTTGAATCTTCAGCAGCATTTGAATCAACGGTAGGCTAGGCAAGGATTGTCTGCAGTGCCGGTGCCTTAGAAACGGAGGAAGGAAAGCGACATGGAGAGGGTGTATGATGTGAAGAGCAGTCACACTATTCACAGAGTTTAGGAAGGTGGAGTCTTGTGGACACATTTGAAACAGAGGGTACCCATCCTATACTTTAACTTAGCTTGTGGTGGTGTTCATATTTTGTTTTATTACTTGAACAAGTCGAGAGCAGAAGACTTTGTTGGGCCATGTGTCTGGTGGTGAATAAGGTAGTGGATTGATGGATGCTGGAATACCATGCTCAAAGGACAATTACAGTAGTCCATTCGTGAATGAATAAGATGTAGACAAGCTTGGATGTTGCATACAGTGGACAGATACTTGAGAATTGACAAGTATTCACCAGCACTGGATTAAAAAAATAACAAAAAAATAGAGTAAGAAAAAGCAGAGGGTTAAGTCTCCCCCATCAATATTTTTTTCAGAAACTGTGCATTCAGTGGACAGTACTCGAGAGATTTGTCACAAGTAGTCTACCACGCATCTTGATTAAAAACAAAAACATTAGTGAGAAAAAGCAGAGCATAATCTCTCCAATTTTTTTCTCAGACAATTCTGCCATTGTTAAATGACGTACAGCCTACCACAGGCTAAAGTGGGTTGGCGAAAAAGAAGGGAGCCAGAATCTCGAGTGCAAGTCGCGAATTAGTAGATCTCGTAAGTGATCTCTGGCCGGCAATGCCTGCATAGAAATAGGATAAAAACTGTGTGCACTACTGAACTACAAAGGAAAAAATTCACAAGTGATCACGGATGATGAATCAGTAGCTGTGTCTCACTGTCTGTGGGTTGTGTGAAGTGGAAAATGGGTTAGGACAGAAAATATTTCATTTAATTTTTTAATTTCTAAATTCTGAATGGAGGCGGGCAATTTGGGACTTGTTGTTTTAGTTGCGGTGGGTTGGGGTTTTTGTTCGTTTGGGGATGGGGGTGCTTGGTTTGGTTGTTTTTTCAAGAATGCAGATTTAAGAGGAGTGTATTGTGTGTGTGTGTGTGTGTCGACTGTGTGGGTGGTGTTTTGTTGTGTTTTTGACATGTTGTACTTTATACAGATTTCTTGGCTTGATTTTTTTTTTTGGGGGGGTGGGGGTCATGGTAGGTTTTTTTCTCTTATTTTTGGAGTTTTCAATTTTATGTGTTTTTTTAGGGGAGGCGGTTTGGGTTTTTTCATTTCAATTATGCTTTTTGTTTTTATTTTTGTTTCTTACTAGACTATAATTATTTATTTCGGTGCGTGTGCGCTTCAGCAAACAATCAGACATTTACCAGGATTTCTGACAGCACTGATTGAAGCTGCCTTTTGAAAGGCAACAAATTCCTTCAGGTAATTTATTAAAAAAATTTTGTTCATCTTATTTTGAGGATGACGGGAATATAGTACTCTGGGTCCTTTTTTTTTACTTCACAGTTCCTTGTGTAGAGGCAGTGATTGTTTAATTTGTGGTGCCATGACAGTTCACTAATCTTCTGAAAAGCGGAACAGGGGTATTAACGTGTGCAAAAGAACACATCATTTCTGCGTTGCATTCACACACAGGACCCTCAGTTTATAGTCTCACCTTAGAACTTTTGGTGTGGGTGTTTGTTGGGTATGTGCATGCCTCGGCATTGTAGCGAGAGTGTGTGAACTGCCAGTGTTTTTTGTCAGTCTAACGTGGTAGCATTGCTGTGTAGTGTATTAAGAAGGAGAATAAGTTCTGTTAATATGGATAAATTAAGTAATATGTTTTGCTTTTGACCCATTGACAAAAATTGATTTGTTTTAATGTTTTTGATTTTTAAAGCAATTACATTTTTTTTTATGGTCACTGAACCTGAGTAGTATTTGAAATAATCCTTTTTTTTTAAGACCTTCTATTGGTGAAAAATTAATCCATAGGTGGTTGTGATTAATAATTATTTTATTTTATTTTATTCTTTTTTTTCGAGGATAATGGAATAGAGCAACTCATGTGCTTTTCTACATCCAGTCCCGTGTGTACGCTATTCATAAATTTTTGTCATCCTCATTCCCATTTTAAATGAATTGTTAAATTGTATATTGATTGTTAAATTAATTATTGTTGGCAGATGCTAACTGCATGTTGCAGTAACAGTAATTTTTAGCATGTATACATCCAATATGCTTTGTGCATGCCAGCATGGCAGGTAGTCTGTTGTAGTGTGTGAATGCTAGATAATATATGTGTGTTTTTCCTGCATCTGTATAGAAAGTTGCTTATATGTGATATCATTATATGTATCTTCATATTTGTCGTTTTATACTCTGAATATAATGTATGGCAATTTTATTGTGCGTCTCAATGCTGTAGAAGGCAACAGTTCAAAAGCGCTCTGCATTTCAAATCATTTGATTTATACACCATGCAAAGTTACTGTCTACCAACTAACACAATAAAACATCATATATTTCATATATATCAAACACACACACAGAAAGTGTGATGCACAGTCTAAGCACTGATTTTCACAACATGAGCTGACTGGGATAGATTTTTAGTAAACTTCAAGTCAGTTGCGCGCAATTGTGCCTTTCCTCAAAATAAAAAATGTGTCTGAACAGTAGTGAATGTGATGACTTCAACTCAGTACCATGATCAGAAGTGGAAGACTTAAAAATCTCTGCGGACTAGAACGATCTGTCACCTCTGAATTTTACGTTGCCTGACAACCGTCGGGAAGCATAGTGTTCATACGCCACAGTCACGCATGCACGAACCATCCCCCACGAAAAAAATGTCGCATGTCCTTTGCTCCACTTCAGCCGTGCGTGCTGGTCAGAAAAAAAAGTGGAATGCAAGGGGTTCCTTCTTTTTCCTCCTTGATATCCTTTTTTTTTTTTTTCCTTTGCTTCACCCTGATATGGCTTCTGTGAGCCATGTGTGCGAAAGGTCAAGGCCACTTGTGTATGAGGATAAACCAGCTGCCTCCCTTCTTTCTCATGGACACTCGAGAGCGAGCGAGAAGTTTTAAAGGCATCAACGACCTTTCTAAAGGCCGTCTTGATTTATCACGCTTCAGCTGTACAGTTGTGAGAAAGGCAAGTGTGAAGCTTAGCCATATTTCTACTAGAACTTAGAAAAACAGAACAACTTTCTCTGAAGTTTTGTATACTGTGGATGGTTGGTGTGTGTAGTGTACTCCACACATTTTATTTTTCCCATGGATATTCTGCATAATGTTGCAATGCTGCATAGTGTGATAGGGTGTGTGAGCACGACACCGCTCGAGTCATTCATCTCGTGGATGAACTAGTCGATACCAACAGTCGCTTCCAGCGAAGTCTTTCTACCAGTCTAGCCCCCATCCTGACCCCATTCCGCTCTCTCCCTTATTTTTTAAGTAGGTACTATTTTGAAAAATAAATGTTTACCACACCAAGGAAAACAGATCAGTGAAGACGCAAACAATTCAACGAGGAAAGAAATCATTTTGTTGTAAAAAAAAAAAGGTTAGAAATATCCTCCCCCCCTCTCCTCTCTCTCTCTCTTACACACGCGCACACAAGCGCATGCACATTAAGCGGGACATTTAAGCTCTTTTTGTTTGTTTTGGAGGTGTCCATAGTCAAGAAATGTTGTTGCAGTAGATATGTTCGCTGTGGTGATGGTAAGGACACTTGTGTGTTATTGTGGTAGCTGAAGGAGAGTGTGCAGATCATTGAGAGGAGTGGTAAAAAAGAAGGAGTAAGAGAAAGTTGGTGGTAAGCATTCATCTATAGTCGTTTTCCACTGATGGTGATATCTATATCATATATACCGGGTTCTGAGAGCCTAAAATTTAGAGCTGATGTTTGAAAGATGCCCATGTTGTTTCCCCTTGTTTTCTGGATTTTTGTCCCTTTTGTTTTGAACAGTGTTTATTTATTATTTTTTTAATTTTTCTTGGATTAAGTTTGTTTACTCATGTGCTTTTTTACATCCAGTCCCTTGTGTATGCAATTGTGTAGATTTTGTTCATCAGTACCCATGGCACACATGGCGCTATCTTCCATAAAGCGTAACAGGTTCCTGCTACTGTGCGCAAGATGTTCTGCGTGCATTCACACACTGGACTCGGTTTTTTCAGTCTCACCGATAGGACTTTTTCTGCGGGAGCAGAGTCGGCACCGATGTTAACTCCAGGTAAAAATCCTCTTGAAGGAGATTTGAACACGGGGTCAGACAGATCCTCTCGAAGTCAGTGATCTCTAAACACTGGGGCGGTCCACGGTCCCCCTTCTTGTGTGTGGTGAGATGTGTCTGGTGATCTGTGTTTGGTGTTGATCGGAGACAGAGAGTGGCTGTACATCGCAATGCTCTCCAATCCAAATGGCACGAGGAGGTGTGAGCTCTTGTATCTGTGTCTGCTATCCCCTTGTCCTCATTTTATCCTCAACATTGGTTGGAAACTGTGAAGGCCCTGTGGGTTTCCATGGTCATAACTTCAATCCTAATCTTATGTTGTGATTTTGGGCGGTAATGACTTTCTGGTTCTTCTTCAGTGTTTGCAGTCTGTTCTTGATCCAGCTTTGTCTTTGGTTGTGTTAAGGGCTCTGGTTTGTTTGGTTTGTTGTTTCCTTCTTTGTTTTTTGTTGGGGGTGTTTTTGAGAGTTCATTGGCCTGTTTATATTTTTTATGTGCTCTTTTTAATCAATAGAGTTCTTTTTGTTTGAGCTCCACCAAATGACACCCGTGCCAGTTGCTGCTAGCTTATTGTTTTGAACATAGACTAGAAAAACATAATGTTGATAGAGATCTATTTCATAAAAGAGCAATGTTTCTTATGGATGGATTTTAAATCTGTTGGGAGGCAGGATAGCATCGTGTCAAGTGATAGCGCCAAGCCACAGTGGGTAGGCCTGGGTTCAAGCGATTGCCTGAAAGTCCTTTGGTTGAGATGGCTGCGCGCAATCTGAGGCCCTATGTGCAATGCTATCGCAGAACATCTTTGGGCCACATGGTAATGCCTTGTTCTGCTTTTGGATCAGTAGGCCATTCATTGCTGGTAAGAAACAGATGACAGAAAAAAACAAACCACAAGAAACCCTTGCACACTGGTGCCGTGTTTGGACATCATTCACTGTAGGTGCGAATGTGGCTTTAGGACTCCAGGTTTATCCTGGCTGCTGAGTTGAAGAGCTTTTTCCTTGTGGGTGATTATGGGTCCGTGTACCTGTGTGTTGTAGTCATGCTTAAGTTGTGTAGTAGTGTAAAGTGCGTGTGCTGTGTGTTTGTGAGTGTTGTGTTGTTTGTGTGTGTGTTGTATGGTAGTGAACAGGTGTGAGGACAGCATTTGATTGTGTCTTTCTGTAGTCAAGACGTATAGTGCTGACAGGAAAGGACTCGCGGGGTCGTGATGAGTTGATGCAGGCTGAAATGGCATCCACAGGGCGGGATAATAGGCAGCCTGAGAAAGGACATGTCTGTCAGTTCCTGATAAGCTGCCAGCACGCATCGGGAGGACGTCTGCTGTGGAAGTACCCTAGTGAGAGGACAGGGAAGGAGCTGTGTACGGGATGTGGTGACAAGGGCGGCATGGAGTGAGGTTACTGCTGACCAGGACTAGAGCTGACAGTGCAGAGACGAGACTCAGTAGATGTTCAGGGTGTGCAGAACCGAACAGGGACTGAGATGACAGAGCAGCAGACTCAGAGTTCTATGTGGCTGTCCTGTCATTGTGCGGTTGATTTGTTTGTTGTTTGTTTTAATTATTGGACAGGGGGGCGGGGGTAATGGGTTGTTCTTGTGTCGCAGTGAATGTGCACACTGTTTCTGTTGTGCTGTCCTTCGTCTTTCACGGTATCAGTTGCTCAATGTCCACTTACCATGCTGTCATATGTCCAGTCTGCCCAGATTGTGTCAGTGCAACATTTTTCCAGTGTCTATGAAGATCTGTGACCTGTACTGTTTTTAAAACACTTTATCTACCCTGGGATACGGGAGAACATCCATACCACCCTGTTTTCTCCCCTGGCTGGGGTACGGAAGTTATCTGTTCTTGCGCAGTGACTTTCCTTTGGCCTCCCATTTGCTCGGTTCTCACGTGGTTCCTGACACAACGGTACAACACTGTGATGCAAGATGTACGGAAATACATACTGTAAAAAAAAAAAAAAAATATTCTTTGATTTCAATTGTGATCTAAGGTACTTAGCCCTATACACTTTATATGGCATAAGTTGCTCTACATGCGTGATAGATTAAACAAGTCGAAGTAGAGGTGAAATATAGAAAGTATGTAGGTTACACACACACTCACACAACACACACACAACACACGGCACACACACAGACTCATGCAAAGATTCAACAAAAGAATTCTGTCCCAGTTTAAAGTCTTTTGTAAACATGTTATCGTTTAACTATATTTAATATTGTTTATCGGATACAACGGATAAGTTTGTCAAGTTCGATAATTATTGTAAAATATGAACACAATCTTAATGTATAATTTATCTCTGATATGTAATTTAATGATAAATAATTTGTTGCCGTTATTGTTTTGGATATAGACAGTTAAAGCAATGATCACGAAATGGAAGACGCATGTTTCAAATAGTTTAGAGAATTCTCGTTAAAATCGGGAAACCCCCCCGGCTATAATTCATTAAAATGATATGCACTTATTTTTGTTTTACCACATTGGACTCGGAAAGTTCTCTAGTGTCTCACAGAATAATATTCGAAAAAAGTGTGAGTAATCTACTTGCGATTTTATCGTGGAATATTAGAAGTATCTATGGAAAAGTGGATGGAACTTAATGTAAAACGACGCTTAAATGGACTTTAATATCTAAGAAAGCATGTTGATGTTCAACGATGTAATAATTATTACAAGAAAACAACATTTAGAGTTTAAAAATAACTGTTGATGATGTAACTCTCCGAGCGATATATGTCTGTGCATTACTAACAGACAAAGAGAATAGATCTGTCAGTGCTTCAGGTGGTATTTCAGTTTTCATTAAACTCGCATTGAGGTTTGTGCTGAAGCTTAAGCTTCAGCACTCGCTCCTCTCTTTACTGTGAACGTGCCGAAGATTAAGAATCGGCACAAGACTTAGGAATGTTTGTAAAAAACACGATAGTAATGATTAACTCAGGAAGTACTCTGGGCTGAAGGCAATCATGTTTTTGCTAAACGCAATACAGCTTGTCTTTCCTCTGACCATAAGCGTCGCGCCTGGTTTTTATCTGTTGGTAACTTTTGTTTGACCTCTGTAAACAAGTGATATCTTGGGATTTCAGGCACTCCAGTGTTATCGTTTTTTCAACAAATCAAAAAAAATCTGTTGTACAAAAAGTGACATACATGGTTCGGGCACCCCAGCTTCAGGGACTTTACTTGGCGGAGAAATCAACACTTTGCTTAAGGGGATGTTGAAGTACTCAGTACGTCCAGGCCAGGTATTTATACCAGCCCTAAGTTTGTCAAAAACTTTTTATTTTTCAGCATTCTCTAGTGACTTATTTTTTGAAATTTGTAAAAATATACACAGTCATCTTGTGTAAAAACTGTGACGTGAAACGCATTCTCAAAGGAAGACATTATAAATTTTCAATGATATTTAAATGTGTATGTCATTATTATGTTGGTAAGTCTTGCTGGAATTTTCAAAATTATAGCCAAAATCACCAGCACATTGCAGCACAAAATGGCGGGATCCATTTCACTGCGACATCCATGTCAGTTAAGGAAGATTATCAGAAAATGTACATAGAATTGTAGACGCATAATTTGTTCAGATAATGCTGTGGATGCCAAGTGATGCAAGGAAAAACTCATCAATTCATCCAAAACACGGTAATATTTTCATAGGATGTGCATATATTCCCACCTGAATTTTCTTCTTTTGGAAAAAGTTCATACACAGAATATATGGGAAAATTATGAACAAGACATAGAAGTTTGTCTGAAAGAGGTAGTAATACTGTCGGAGATCTAAATGTGTGATCAGGAAGACTGACTGTCTTTTATAGAAATAGATGCAGAAACCAAGTTACTACAATTTACCTGCGTAGAAATGAATATGACAATGCTATGCCAAGGTGTGCCCTTCAAATGGATAGAATTGTACAATGAAATATGGTTTAGACTTTAGTAATATTTGATAGACAATCAAAGTATATATTAAATGGGCCGATACATTAGAGATTTACAGTGGCTAGAGAGTGACATGCTTTCAACCTCAAGGTTGTAGTGCTTGTGGATTATTTCCATTTGTTCAAAATCATTTAATGAAAGAGGTGAAGCATATGAAAGTTAGAGATTTAATGTAATACTCTGATCATTGTCCACTTGAATTTAGATATAAATATACTGATATAGACCAAAACACGGTTTGGCAGAAGTCTATCAAACTAGTAAAGAGGACTACAGGCAGAGTGTTATCTACTATAGATTTACCACAACTAAACACGTTTTGTAGAGATTAACAAGATTCCAATCTCGCTCACAATTTCAAAACACATTCTATTACCATCAATACACATCCACACATAGCACAACATAAAAAACTCAAAATAAATACATTATTAATCACAAAGTAACAATGCAGCCTGATTCAACAAACGTAGTCAATGTAATGTTCCAGACAACTCGTCTGATATCTTTCTCAAAGTTGCACAATCGCGAAGCTTGAAGATTCAGAAAGTCAAAACCGTAAGAAGAATAGAAACACAAGTAATAAATGGTAGTGACTCAGAAAGCTGAACAGTAGAGAAAAAGAAAGTAAAGTCTTTCACTAAATGCAATCTAATATGAGATAAATCCGTTATATATAAACTGCAAACTTCAACATAACATATTTCATGAAGAACGGGTGGGTGGGGCGGAAAAAAAACAATACAGGTATAATATTCTGATAAAAAAGAAAAAGAAATTCTTCAAAAATCATGTGGTATCACTAATCATGATGCATTGATGAAGATCCGAGTGTATTGTGAAAACTGTTACAAAAATTAAAAGAATAAGCGGAAGATGAGTATTAAAGCATCCTAATCATATTAGTAGCAGTTAATGGACTGAACCACTTAAAAAACATTATTGGAATGACCGCATAGACCAGACCGCAAAAAGCATGTACAAAGCAGGCTCAATGATTATAAAAGTATTAATAACTCCAGTCCTAGATAAGCAATTACAACGGTTGGAAACTAACAAAACACATTCAAAAGGCTAACAAAAAATAACGAATCGCCTGCGAAAAAAAGATGGAACTTACAAACGAAGATGTCTCACAGCAGTTTCGACTTGCTCAATGATAGCTCGATACAATGCGGCAATATGTTCAGTTAGTATTAGAATACGGGTGTTATCCCTGTGACTGGGTAAAGTGCGAGTGAATGTCCCAAGCTGTAAAAAACGGACTGCAATCTTTAAAAACCAGAAAAGAGAATAGACAGAGGAAATAAACGTTGATAACACTAATATGGAGAACACTTTTGTTTGTTCAACGTACTGAATCATAGAATTTCGTCTGACATATGTAGAACAAGTAACGCAATAGTTATTGTCGGAGAACAAGATTGCGTTTTCAGAAAAGCATGCAGAACAATGACCCTAGATCTTTCATCGCTATTAACATATTAATAGATAGTGCACTAAATGTAATAAAAACTAAAAGGGACTTTATTGCTGCTTTGTAGATTTTCAGAAAGCTTATGGATAATGTGTGCAGAGGGTCTTTTATAAAGTTAAACGAAAATAGGGATTAAAAGGAGATAGAATCTCACTATTAATTCATTAAAATTCAGTATTCAATTGCAACAATATTTACATAAATACGAAGGCAAAACACAGACAGATGAAATCATAGACAAAAAAGGGGGTACATCTGGAAATAATTAAGTTGACTCATGATTTAACAGAGTATGTATATGCGCTCTCACTGATATAGTTCAATATATTGCTGAGAGAAAGATTGCACCATATATTAACCACAAAAAACAGAAATTCCTGTTTACTCTATGCTGATGACCTAGCATTACTAGCAACAACTCCAAAATAGGTCTTCTCAAACTAAAGTGTAAACTGCAAGAAATACAGTGCGTTATTACTGGGTTTAAAGATAAACAAAACAAAAAACCCGCATGAAGGTAAGATTGAACGGTTTACAGGATGATCACTCTTCTAAATTTCAATTCATTTCTGTTAATGTGGAGATCTTTGTAATTGAACAGTAGAACCTATAAGAGTCATTATAGGTGTACGTTTTCTTTAGAATGGGAAAAATTTCAAAGAAACACAAACGCAGTTAGTTTTAAAACAAGGCAACAAAGGCAATGTACGCTTTTAAATGAGCAGTTCATCGGACAAATTTATAGGACCTACTATAATAATGCATCTAATTCGACTCATATGATAACCCCTTGTTTTAACCTATGGAGCAGATGTTTGGTTCCTTTTGGGTTTTAATGGGAGACTGAAAAACTGCAGTTTTGACTCATGTCTAGTTCTGATTTGTAACGCCGCTGATTGAAATGTGAGGGAAGGAAGGCGCTGGAGAGAGGTACAAAGGAAGTGGCAGACAACAACTGTCCCAGGGACGCTGTAACGCGACATTGAATGTCTCATGCTCAGGCATGTGTGCGTACACCGTGCGCGACGCGTGCCGCGCAGTATGCACGCATTGACGCGCGCGCGCAAGCGACGCACACACGCACGTACCCCCCCCCCCCAACACACACACCCACGTCAAACACACTCAGGCATGCAATACCTCTGTGGTGTGTGTGTGTGTGTGTGTTGTGGAGTGGGTGGCTGCTGTGTGCCCCCTACGCGTGCGTCGCGTCGCGTGACGTGCGCGCGCGCGACCCATGCCTGTGAAAGTGTTTGAGTGTGCGTTTGCTGCCACTGAATTATTGGTTTCATTGGTAAGTTCAACACTGTTAAACTCTGCATCAGATTAATGAAAGTTCTTCTTGAGCATGGAGTATTACAGGCAGAGTTAACTGATCTGCTGCCATTGCGTACTTCCATGTCAGAGGTTGTGTGCCCTTAGCATGCTGTTGAAGCAAGCACCAGAACATAGGTGTTCCTCGTATTTTAGGCTGTTAAAGGTAAGTATTTTTGTCCTCTGTAATGGTCGATCTGTCGGCCTGTCTGTCTGCCATTTGTCTCTCTGTTGTCTCTCAAACTGTCTCTCTGTCTGTCTCTCATCTGTCTCTCGCTGTCTGTCTCTAATGTGTAACATGTAATTGAAACAGTAGAAACCTATAAATATCTAGGTGTCGTTTTCTTCAGAATGGGAAATTTCAAGCAACACAAAAGCATTTAGTAAAACAAGGCAACAAAGCAATGTACGCCTTTAAAAGAGCAGTTCATGGACAAAATTTAAAGACTACTATAATAATGCATCTATTCGACTCACTGATAACCCCTGTTTTAACCTATGGAGCAGAAGTTTGGTTTCCTTTTTGTTTTAATGGGGAGACAGAATTTCATATTAATAAACTGTTCAAGGCATGCTTATCCAATCAGTTTTTGTATGAGAATTTTCATGTAAAATTTTGTAAACAAATGCTAGGAGTTCATAAAAAAGGCATTAGTACTACCCACTTTGGGTGAATTAGGAAGATTTCCACTGACCCTTAAAATCATATGCCAGATAATATCCTTTTGGATTCATTTGACAGAATCAAAACCAGACTCTTATATAGGTCATTCTCAGAAACATGTGAGGTATGATAGTGACCTACTTCACACATCTACCATTTGACTGAATTTAGTTTGTAACTGTAGTGAATGCTAGTTACTGGTTATGTTTGAATTAAAGAAATAAATTTTAAAAGTTTTAATGAGTACTTGTGCTTGTTTTTAAAAATATTGAATTTTCTTTTACAAAATGTGCTCATTCCAACATGGCAGATTTGTGACATGATGGTGCATACGCTATTCAGATTGTTCTTCTGACTTCAAAGACTGCTAATTTGAAACACAATTTGTATTAAATTTAATGCCCAGATTGTTGTTTCAAACTCCCAAGCAGAAACATCTTCATTTCTTTTTCATGAGCATTAAATAGAGGGTGGATTAAATACCCGTTGTGGTCGTGACCTTGGTTTCCAAAGTCAGGCCCAATTTTAAAAATTCACTCACAAAGAACTATACGATATCATCAACACATTATAGCTTCCACTGATACAGTAACCAGTTAACAGTATATAAAAACGATGTTTTTGATCAGCCAGCCTTCCTACCCTCGTTCATGGCTTGAAACTCCAGATTATCAACATCGTTTCTCATTTTTAACGTCACGACCGACCGACATAAATTTGGTGCAAAACTCGGCACATTCCTTCACTGACCGAGATTTTTATCGCTGGCACTTCACCTTGACCTAAAATATCTCTGGCATGTACTTTTTCCCGCCAAAGGAACATCGCGATGCTATACTAGTGTGCCGGTCTTTGTCTTCTTCCAAAATTTCTCATGTCACGACCGACCGTTAAAGCACGGCAGCATTTGATCAAGATGCGTTTACTCGCTTCTATCGCATTTTTTATCGAAGGAGAAGGACTATTTTCTTTTCAAAGTATTTTACTTTTGCTAACCATGGTTTAATAATCGTAAACTCGTGTTTACATTACGAAATTGCTTGTTTTTGTCAGGTTCTCTTTTCTTGTCAACAGCTTTAGCTTGTTAGCTGTGGGTACGTTTACCGATCGTTTCATTTGATGACCGCTTATTCTTACTCGGAAAGAAATAAAAAGCCATCTACTGTAATTTGTGGAAATGGTTGTTATGTGCAAGAAATAAATTTTGCACAAAATATTAAATAGATCCAGTTTTTGTTTTGTTGCGTTACGGTTAGGACATGAAACGAAAATAGTACGGTTTCTTGTAGGGACCGTAACATTCTTGTTGAAGTTTTACTTTCTCTTTCTTTTATAGATGTTATACGTGTTTTATTTCGAACAATTAGCGACAGAATCATTATTTTCAGTGTCTGAATGTATTTTATGGGAATATTTTTCGTTGATCTGTAAACTCGTGTTTTAACCACGTTGGTTGTGACACGAAACCAAGATAGCGTGGTTTCTGTCTCGGCCGTTAGATCTAGAACATACGTAAAATTAGTCTCGCGTTTTCGTCATTCAGTTATTGATTCTTTATACGGATGCTCTGGTTATGTTGTTGAAAATATAAACCGCACAGTTTTGTTCTGTGGTTATCTCGCACATTGAAATTGGCCGTAAAACGTTTAGCTTGTGTTAGTCGTGACAGAAATAGGATTGATTATGGTTTTGTGTCACGACTCTGATCTACTGGAACAGATTTCTAGTGTTGATTTCAGGAAGTGATTGATCTACACGATGGTTTTTTAATCGTAATGATCAACTGTAAATGCACGCTAAACGTCATTGCAGTGACGTTAATGTTTGCTACAAACTGCGAGCTCAGGCGTTCTGGTCACGACCAAAAACAATGTCACTCGTTTTCTACCACTTATGTTCCATAGGCTTCAAATGCAATCAAACAATGACGTTCTTCCGATTAAATTATGTTCATTTGAGAGATAGGATACAATGCTGGAAGTCCTAAGCTTAACATTTTTCAAACTCATGAAACTTTACAAGTCCGTGATCAGTTATTATGAAAACCACATCATGAGGATGGGCTTTTTTGTTTTGTGTTTCGTTCGTTTCCGTTTTCCTTGTCAACATTTGGAACCAATTCATCTTTAAATGTGCAAGACAAGCGTTGATAACAAAACAAATAACACACAACTGACACACATTAACATTGACACAAAAAGCAACAACACTACAGTTGAAATTGGTTATGACAAGAAACCATGAACGCCTTTTTCGCAAAAAAAAATCATTTATTGAGCAAAATAAGCTATCTATCTATCTATCTATCTATCTATCTATCTATCTATCTATCTATCTATCTATCTATCTATCTATTCAACATCAACAAGACCTTTATCACGTATTTATCGATTTTAAGAAGGCATTTGACAGGGTGTGGCATGCAGCTTTGTGGGCAACCATGAATTTGTACAGCATCAATGCAAACCTGATCAGAGTCATCAAACAGCTGTACAGCGAGGCCACCAGTGCAGTGTACTACAACAACAACATTGGAGAATGGTTTCGAACAACAGTTGGAGTAAGGCAGGGCTGTCTACTCTCACCCACTCTTTTCAACATCTTCCTAGAGAGAATCATGGCTGATGCACTGAACATCATGAAGGATCAGTCAGCATTGGTGGCAGAACGATCACAAACCTCCGCTTCGCAGATGACATTGATGAAATAGCAGGATCAGAAAAAGAGCTTGCCAGCCTAACAGAACACTTGGATAAGGCCTCCAAAACATACGGCATGGAAATCAGTGCAGTTTATTCACATGCTTAAAATTTTAATTGTGGTGTAACCCCACACACACACACACACACACAACACACACACACACACACACACACACACACACACAACAACACAACACACACACTGTGTGCGCACCCACATTCATGCACAACACATACATACACCCACACACACTCTCTCTCTCATGCGCTTGTACACACACACACACACACACACACACAACACACACACACACACACACACACACACACACACACACACACACACACAAACACATACATTTACATACATATAATTATTTGCTCACACACACACACAACACACACACACACACACACACACACACACACAAACACACACACACAATTATGTGTTATAAAGGAGAAGTCTAATGAGGGGGGTACAGTTACAAAGAAGAGCAGTGTCTAAGAAAAGTAGATCTTATCCAGGTGGGAGTCTTATGAT
This sequence comes from Rapana venosa, assembly GCA_028751875.1. Lineage (NCBI taxonomy): Eukaryota > Metazoa > Mollusca > Gastropoda > Neogastropoda > Muricidae > Rapana > Rapana venosa. The sequence goes on from CM054150.1 coordinate 63,333,499, forward strand.
AGAGAATAAAGGGCGGCAGGGTGCCCACTATACATATGGATGCATGTGATTATGACCAATTTTTTTAAAACTGTTACAATGTAAAGCAAGAGAGGAGAGAGAGAGAGAGAGAAGAGAGAGAGAGAGGGGGAGAGAGAGAAGAGAGAGAGAGAGAGAGAGAGAAAGAACTTAACAGTCCTAAATCAATTTGAAATTATGTTAGATCATGTTAGATGTGGGACAAAAAAGCAGCTGCATGTGTGGAAAAAAAAGCACCGGCAAATGCTGAGAGTGCTTGAAGGATTCTATTTGCCCATAAAATAAAAGAATTCATTTGCCTGTAAAACAAGAAATGAAGAAGAAATAACCTTAGATTATTCTGTTATTCAAAGTGTTGTTAATATTAAAGCAAAAAACCCCAACAACACAGCAAAGGTGATGATTTGTAATCAATTGACGATCCTAACAAATTTTGATTGACAATTAATTTTTGGTTTTTACTATTAAAAAAAAAAAAGAATGAATAGATTTTATTGTTTTTTGTTGTTTTTTAAAACATGCATTATGTACTCGATATCAAAGCACTCATGAGCTCATATTTTTTCCTCAATTATGAATGATGCGCTAGGTCAGATGAGAGAAACTGGACTTAGTTGTGTTGATTGATATAATATCACTCCAGCATGATAAATCAATGTAGATAATGTTTATTGATATAATATCATGTCACTATAAGTCTAACATAATAAATCAATGTAAATAAAGTTACAAGAATGCATTGTTTCTAATTTGAGATGATGTGTTTTTCAATTTGATCTTAAATTGCTACCCTTTCATGATTTGTGCTTTTGAGGGGTGTGGTTTCCATGTCACAACCAAACGGTCTCCATGTCACAACCATAATATATCATATAAAATGATAAATCAGTATGAATAATGTTACAAGAATGCATTGTTTCCAATTTAAGTTGGTGTGTTTTGTTTAAATGTATGTTTAAATTGCTACACTTCCATGATTTGTGATTTTGAGGGGTGTGGTTTCCATGTCACAACCAAACGGTTTCCATGTCACAACCGCAACATATTACTTTTTTAACGTATTAATTTGAAATAGCTTCCATTCTTTTGTAAAGAAAATTGTTGTTTTATTGATATGATTCTGTGGATAAAGTTTAGGCTAATTTGTGGTGCTTCCTGTGGTCACTAGCAAAAAAAACACTTTAAATCTGGGCGTACAAAACTGTCCCTTTGAGTGTCATTATAAATATAGCCAAAAATATGCTTTGTCAGTGATTGTCATACTTCCAAATGTTAGATTTGTTTTATAAATGAAAACAACAGCATTTTGTAGTGTTTTTTGTTTGATATTCTTAGTACAAAGATTTATTTATGCTACTTTTGGTTTCCATGTCACAACCGCAACACGGCTAAAAATAGAACTTTAATTCATCAAATACTAGGAAACCAATTAATATTTCATAATTTTTCAAACAATGCAGATTATGACAGAGTACTCTAAAATAATAAACTTCCAATGACATTTATTTTTCAAGGTCTATGTCACAAAAACCTCACATGTTTCTGAGAATAACCCATATATCAGAATAATATGTGATTATATGTATCAGATGAATACATATGATAAATGGATTTAAAAACAGTGAAAATATTCTGTACACAATTGGATCAAACATGTCTGTACGAACCAAAGTACTCTTAATGTCCATCGGTTGAGTTATGCTGTTAGAAGAAAGCTTGAGGACCTTGTATAAAACATTTTGATCTACCAGTAGAATAGAGTTTTGCAAAAAACTAACATTTTATGATTTTGCTACCAAAGAATACAGACTGGAACTCCATAGTTCGCTTAAACTATGAAATACAAAAACCCATATAGAAGGTCGTATTGAAAATTTTCGCACAAGCTGTCACAAGATTTAATGATAGAGTAGAGGAGGCACCAAAAAATATATCAGCGAGGACAGAAAATGTGTAGATACTGTAACAAAATAGAAATGAATTTCATTTACTCTGGAATGTATTTTATATGGATGATACTCAGAAAAGATATATTTGTTTTAAAAAAAAATCAAAAACACAAAGAACGCAAAAATGTGTACATAAATTAAGTGACATTAATCACAGTTGATATATATCAAGCAGATATCATAAGATATGTGTATGAGTTTTGTTTTTTTGAAAAAAAATGAGAAAAAGAGAAAGAAGAAATGAACTATGTTTTATTTTTTAGTGTATAATCACTTTTTAGCCGTCCAAATAAGATAATTATAAATGATGTTTGTTGTGTCCAAAATAGTCTACATGACTTTAAATGGCAATAAGATATTCTGAATCGAATATTTGACTCACAATGGTCAAGTGCCGAAAATGTTTAAAAGTGACAGAAAAAATCTCACGGCATGTTGCAGTAATTGTCAAACACCCCAACCGATTGTGGAGAGGGGACTTCAAGTGGGACGTAATGTTCTGTGGATGACACACGGCCCCTTCTTGCAAATGTCAGGCACTGGAAAGCTTAAAAGCATGTTGCTTTATTGCTGCAGAGTTCTATTTATCAAAAATGATCATTGTGAGTTGTGGCTGCCCCAAATATAGGGCAGACTGAAAATCAGTATTTCCAGATCATACTTCAATGCATTAGTTAATGTCATCAGGTGCGCAAAAAAGCCTTTTTTTGTTGTTGTTGCTGAATGTTAATTGTGTTTAAAATTATGTGGGCAATATGAAATGTACTGTCAGTGCAAGCCAGTGAAAAGCCAGAAGCCATGACGGTCCCATAAGATATCTTTGGGGCCAATGCAAAGTTGTTGATTTGTTTTTTGCACGTTCAACAGCTCTCACGACAGTGACTGCTGTCTTGTCATTTGACGAGTGGATAAATGCTTCGCGCGTGAATCGTGCGCCAAGACGTAGCCAGGCCAGTGCATTCGACTTTGGTGTGGTAGAGAATTGTTCTCTTTTCCGTCTTTTCTGGATAAAGGGCAGGAGCAATGGACCAAGAAGGCAGAAAACAGACAGCAGGGAGGTTGGACAGAAAGAAAGGAAGCAGGCAGAGAAACAAGAGAAGGATTAAAAAAAGAACTGTATGGGATTGCTAGCAAGAATGTGCAGTAGGTGGGGATTCTGTTAAGACTGACAGGCCCCCGGCATCCCCACAGGGACAGTGTTCATGGGAGTAGACTCTGTGTGTGGGTGTGTTCACTAGCTAGAGGATCGGAGGTTACCAACGGGGGAGAAGATTTGGCGTAAGCAACCTTTTTTTTTATATTTTTAAGAGTAGCTATATTTCGACTCCAGGAATGGTTGTCTAAACATGACACGTGAGTGCAAGTGTAGTTATTTTTTTTTTTTTAAGTCGCCCATTTCCTATTGGCATCAAAATGGTGTCTCTCTTCTGAAAATGGAACAAGTTTTTAAACATGCGTGCAAGATGCTTGCGTGTGTTTGCACATGGGCCTCAGTTTTAGTATCATTCTGAGGACGTTCAAGGGAGTGGGAAAGTGGAGTCTGAACTGATGGTTAGTATGTGCTTTCGAGCAGAAGGCCCATTAGAGCCGGAGCTTATCTCGGTTTCTGTAGCGTTAAGCGAACTGTTGGTTTTTCACCACACTGTGACAGGACACTAGTCTGTCGCCAGATACTTCCCCATGCAGAGCTGGTACCCTCTTGCTTACACCTGGGTGGAGTGAGGGAAAATAGGAGTAAAGTGTCTTTCCCCAAGGACCCAAACACCGAGGCCGAGCTGTGGGAGTCGAACCCGCACCGCTGGATCCACAAGTGTGACCGCCTAAAAAGTACTCGACCACGGTGCCTCAGCTCATCACTGAAGTTAAACTCCAGTGGGTAAAATACACGCCTGAAACTGTTGCCTCCGTGGTGGCTCATTCCTGAGCCGTCAGATTCCTGTGGGACAGCGCTCTGAGCCCTAGGATCTTTTTCTGCCTGTCCCGCATATGCATTAGTCCATGTACCCTGGTGGTGAGTGTGTCCTGTCTGCTGTACAGTGGTGAGTGTGTCAGATGGTTTTCTCGAGATGAACAGGTAAGTGACATCAGGGATCCCTACCATGTCATTGCCCCAGCCTTGTCAGTTGACAATGGCTCAGAGTAGCCACCTGACATACCTGTCACTTCACCGCAGCCTGGGCCCTCAGCGACTCGATGCTGCCCATCTCCTGAACAGGTTCCCTCCACCTGTGCCCTGCTGCTCGCATGGATGGTGGAGGAGTCCAGACGCATGTAGCACGTAGTAAGTGGGAAGATATGGGCTGTCGCCTGTGGAGATGGAGTGGTGCGCAGTGTCAGTGTTGTTTCTAGGCTGTTTGCCCTTGTCGAGATTCCTGCTTTTTTTCTTTTTTTTTCAACTTGAGCCATATCAAAAACTGTGTGTGCAGAGGGTGGCCCTAAGACGCAGGTAGGAAGAGAACAACAAATGCAAATTTTGATTATCACGAGGGTGATAGTTTGTAACAAGACATTTTTTTTCATCAGCCCTTCTAAAATTGGCGAAAATAGCATAGAAGAAAAAAGCTGCAAGTAAAAACAAAGGCATAATTATAAATACCATATGAAAATATCAGTCACACATGGATATCACACCAGATGGCACAAAGAGAGAGAGACACAGACAGACAGGACAGACAGACTGACAGGCAGATAGACATTTGAAGACAGATGACTCTGCAAGACGAGAGAGGAACAAAGAAGTATCGGAAACTGGATTTAGAATTGGTCTAGCATTGAGACTCTGGAGAAGGAAGTTTGAGGTAGTATCACGACTGTTTTCATCAAAAGGTCTGATACATTGTTTTACCTTTTTTCAGATTTGTTTCATGTTTTGTTGGGAGGGAAGCCTATTCCACAGCCAGCCCCAAAATATGTGTCTAGACTTGATTTGAAAAGGTGTTTTCTTTAGGTAGAGGTAGATTGATCAAATGAGAGTGTTCTAAAATCATTTACTGTGAGAGTGCTTGTGTAATACTAGATGGGGCATTAGACGATGCTAAGTTCTTATGCATCAAAACTCCTTTATTGAAGTGAAAGCTTGGACTTAAGGTGAAGAATGTTATTTCTGACTGGTCAGCAACTGTTAAAGTAATGATGATAATTTTGGAAAGATTTAGGGCGCGTTATGCCACCTCACTATTAATGTAAGTAATTAGTGCTAGGCCAATATACCCACAGTGTAGATGCATAATCTTTTGTTGTATTGAATGTAAGAATAAAAGAATATTTTTTGGCATGCAGAGTGTAGGAAATTTGTTTTTATCTAGGAAGTTGTTTTTTATCTTACGGAGTTGGTATATTTTTGAAGGGCTCAATGTTTCTGCGACAAGGTGTGGTGGATGTGGGACAGACCAGATAATAGGTTTGTTGTCGCAATAGTTATTCCTTTAAAAATTGTGAGTTGCGAGCTTCGCTCAATTGATGTGACTTCATTGCCACTGTAGAGTAATGGCGATAGATTGCTATTAAATGATTCTAGTGTCGTGTCTGTGCTTGTGGAAATAGCCATAAATTTGTTTTTCTTTGCTTGAAAGGGCCTCGTGGTTCAAGTCGAAGTCGTCATTCAGAAGTACATTGATGTCTTCAGTGTAACACTGCTTCTCAAACGCCTCCGTTGTAGATTTCCCAGCCAAAGTTCACGACTGGCAGTGGCAGGGCGAGGATATAGATAAACAGGGCAAAGGAAAGGCAGCCACTAGCCGCTTGCACGTGTAGCCGTGTTCAGCCGGTGTTAAATGTGTACACTCTAGTGTCTTTCACGCATCCATCCTCTTGCAGTGCTGTGATTGTCCAAAGAAAAGACAAGCCAAAAGCACTACTCGCTTATAATGGAGCTTTAAAGAGCTTTCTTTTGACTCGAAACTCCATGTCACGCTTTTCTTCGTCATACTGGTTGATGTCGACGACAGATGTCAAACAGACATGTTGATAAACAGGAAGAAGGTGCAAGGAAGAAAACACAATCACGATATAAAACAGACATTCTACTAACGTCTCTCTCGTAAAAAAGCATATATTTGTAGTGATGGAGATAAAAACGTGATACTAGTGAGATGAAAACATTTGAATTGTCTGCAGCAGACGAACCTTTTTGGGGGATGTTACATTGAACCTAGTTGGCGTAGATACGAGTGCACATAAATAAAATAGCATAGTGGCTCCCGGCTCTAAACGCGGACAAGGTGCGGCTCAGCGCCGTGAGAGGGCAGGGGTGATGGAGAGTGTGGGGAGAGAGTACTTCCGCAGTATTAGTGTCAGCTATCTGGACTTCATGCGAGTAAAACAACTCCTGCTGGTCAGGCGTTAGTTAGGCCTATACCGGCAGTACGCGCTGTCTACTGTGTCATGGCTATTTAGCGGTATCTATGCTACAGCTGAAATGTTGGTTTCAATGAACCAATTACCTGCTACTGATCGATAAAGAGTATAACCCGAGAACACACAGTAGAAACAAATGTATGGAACGGTAATTCCTCACTGGTCATCAAGCCAAGATACCTCGAGACAGTTAGGCTCAAGGGTTTTTTATTTCTAGTGATGTTTCTGCATACTATCGCAAAAAGTATTTCTGATCATGTTAAGAAATTTGTGGATCATAAAGGTATCTTACTTATTCATTGTCCTGTGTTGTGCTGTTATCAATAAAAACGCATATTGCAGAAGGCCTGAACCACTTTGACATCAATCAGCATACACCCCAAAAAAAAGCAGAAAGAAAATTTACAAACACAAAAACAGACAAAAAAGATTACAAAACTGCATTTAACATGGGAACTGGATTTTTTAAATAAGCACATGAGTGCTATGATTCCATTATGTCCTTTGAAGATTAATAAGACAATAGCAAAATGTGAAATAAACACACATGCACACTTGAGCGCAACGGTGCAACACACATACATTACACTAAAACAAGCAGAAAAAATACACACGCACAAATAATGGCATAAAATATATGTACGCATACCAACCTATACTCATCACATACTAGCTGCACCGCGATACTGCATGCTGCGCGGGGGGTGGCACAACACACAAGTAACTACAAGAGATGCGACGGCCACACGTGTGCTTGGGAGGAAAAAACTAACACTTGAAACTGGACACACAGCCAGGAAGCACCTCGGCTCATGTGAGGTGCTGGGCCGATCACACAAACACATCGCTACACACACATACTCGACACTCTCAGTTCCATACATGCATACCACGGCGCGCACATACACATACACGCCGCACACACATGGCAGACGGAACACACACCACGAGCAATCGCACATAGTCGTCGCGCCCACGACGCAACGCACACTCACATCCCCGACACAACACGATAACACACGCACATACAGCCAGCGTATGCAATGCAGGAGCACACACACACACACACACTTCACACAAAGTAGATCTCTACCCCCCCCCTCTCTATCTCTCCTCCCCCCCCCCCCTCTCTCTCTCTTCTCTCTCTACCCCCCCCCTCTCTCTATCGTATTCAGCGCGCCTATTTAGGGTTAGGTCTGAAGACTTACTTATTACTTAACTTAGCTCACACACACACCACACAACACACACTGTGTGAGAGAAGAAGGCGTGAGAGAGAGAGAGAGAACACACAATAACACTCGCCCTTCGTTTCTTGGGAAAAAACACGCGTGTTGGTAATCTAAAAAATGTTCTCTCAAATTAGATTTTAGTATAAAACCTAATTGCTGTACACCGTCACCCCAACAAGTTAAAGCAGGGTATTAAAGTTTTGTTCACTAAAGTATGAGTACTGTACAAGTAGGACATGGCAGCAGGCGCAGACTAAATAGCCAGTATTGAAAAAAATATGTGCCCGAAGCGTCGCAATACGACAGGCAAAGACAGGAATGTGTGCTGGACCGCGAGACGCTGGACCGTTGGGACCCCTGACACCGCGCGGGGTGCCTAGATAGCAGCCAGATGGTGTTTAGGTTACGGAGCGAAAGTGCCAGCCGCAAACTAAAGAGTCGGGTTTTTCCTGTTTTGAGCAGCCGTGCTTGCTGTGACCGTGCCGAGAGGCAAGGCTAGAGGCAGGGTAGGGAAAGAGCGGAACACACACAATTCTAGCAACAGCAGTTCATGGCAACATGTGTGTACAGCAACCAGGCAAAAGAAGACTCAGGCGAAGACAGCAGCTTTGGTTGTCACCTCTTTATTCAGCCCTCCAGTACATCTACTGCTGTGTGGGTGGATGGTCTCTCTAGCCACCCTGACCACCCCTCTATATATACACGCCAGCGAACTGCAAAGACAGCACCACCACACTGTGAACGTTTCAGCCCATTTGGCCCAAGATGAAGGAGATTTTGTGTTTTATCATGCAGCTTCAGTGGTGATTATCTTGCTGTCCGTGTAACGAAACTAGACAAATTATATATCAAAATAAACTAGAAAGTATAAGCATTAAGATGCATTATTGCATTTTGCACAAAAATCATTTGGCTGCAAACTATTGGCGATTAAAGCCTCCGACTAGATACACTTTTAACAGCTGCACACTCTAACTTTCGGTAATAAAACATTAAAACTTCAACAAAACTAAATACTTCATGACTAGAAAAAGAAGGATATGCACCACAGTTTGTATACATATACATATTATCAACCACAGATGTCCATGAGAGGAGATATTCATAATTAACCAGTGGTGCGAAAACACAGTTTCTGGTCTGCTGCACCCAAGCAAGCTTCTTAAAGCTGTTGGTATGATCGAAAATATAACTATCTCTAATACTGCAAATTATCCATACTAACATCTTCCAATCTTATATTCATTCATAACGAAACCCAAAACATACCATAGATTTATATTTTTATGTCTGCATTTGGTAAAATTTAGTTCGATAATTCAAACTTGTTTACAACAAGGAACAGCAATTAGGCTAACTACTATGACTCACAGTAACACAGCCTGTACACCTTATGCCTTACAATCTACTACTTCTTTCTATGAGCTGTTTTATTGATCTAAATAGAGTTTATTCCACACGTTCTTCAATTGCATAATATTACGATTTATTAAAGACTCATTAAATAAGAATTAAAACTGCTTTTCTAGTGTTAATATTAGGGTACATATGTACCTATACCTATATGATGGAATAGATGAAAAATATTGATTTACAACAAAAATAGAGAACTCTCATTGTGGTTGAGATGAATCAGTCAAGATCAGTGTTTCAACAATTATATCCATGAATATGAGCAAAAAAATATAACTTAATAAAGTTATTATTACTGATTTTCTTTCCTAGATCAGACCAATGCTCGAATTTCAGGGAGATAACTCGGGCTATACTATTGAATGACTAAAAATATTAAGACATTTCGTGTAGACAACATTAAAAATAACATAAACAAGTAGATAAAATATATACTAATTTAATAATTAGTTACATCAGAATATTGGAAAATAAACATATTTAGATCATATACTAAATATAAAAATACAAATATATCGTAAGCATAATAATGATAGTTTACATGGAGAGTTGAGAAAACTGAATATATTTTTACCACAAAAGACAATTGTAGGGTGGGTCTACCCGCTACAGTAGAAATAGCATCCCCACCTTTTCGAAAATCTGTGCTTAAAATTCCATCTTACTAGAAATAGCACCCCGCCTTTTAGAAATTCTGTGCTTAAAATTCCCTCTTAGTAGAAGTAGCATCCCCACCTTCCAGAAATTCTGTGCTTAAAATTCCCTCTTAGTAGAAGTAGCATCCCCACCTTCCAGAAATTCTGTGCTAAAAATTCCCTCTTAGTAGAAGTAGCATCCCCACCTTCGA
>CM054150.1:63343813-63358854 GCA_028751875.1 Rapana venosa
CGGCCCGATTATCTTTTTACTTTGACTTTGGTCGATCAGGAAAAAAATAAATAAAATAACTTTATCAAGTCATATTGTTTTGACTCATATTTATGGATATGATTGTTGAAATACTGATCTTGACTCCATTCATTTCAACCACAATGAGAGTTCTCTATTTTTGTTGTAAATCAATATTTTTTGTCTATTGCATCATATAGATATAGGTACATATGTACCCTAATATTAACGCTAGAAAAGCAGTTCTAATTCTTATTTAACGAATCTTTAATAAAGCATAATCATTGTACGATTGAAGAACATGTTGAATAAACTCTATTTAGATCAATAAAACAGTTCACATGAAGTAGTAGTAGATTGTAAGGCGTAAGGTGTAGAGGATAGATCAATAAAACAGTTCACATGAAGTAGTAGTAGATTGTAAGGCGTAAGGTGTAGAGGATAGATCAATAAAACAGTTCACATGAAGTAGTAGTAGATTGTAAGGTGTAGAGGATAGATCAATAAAACAGTTCACATGAAGTAGTAGTAGATTGTAAGGTGTAGTTAGATAGATCAATAAAACAGTTCACATGAAGTAGTAGTAGAGTGTAAGGTGTAAGGTGTAGAGGATGCGTGAGTCCTAGAAGTAAGCTAACTGCTGTTCCTTGTTGTAAACAAGTTTGAATTATCCAACTAAATTCTACCAAATGCAGACATAAAAATATAAATGTATGGTATGTTTTGGGTTTCGTTATGAATGAATATAAGATTGGAAGATGTTAGTATGGATAATTTGCAGTATTAGAGAAGTTATATTTTCGATCATACCAACAGCTTTAAGAAGCTTGCTTGGGTGCAGCAGACCAGAAACTGTGTTTTCCACCACTGGTTAATTATGAATATCTCCTCTCGTGGACATCTGTGGTTGATAATATGTATATGTATACAAACTGTGGTGCATATCCTTCTTTTTCTAGTCATGAAGTATTTAGTTTTGTTGAAGTTTTAATGTTTTATTACCGAAAGTTAGAGTGTGCAGCTGTTAAAAGTGTATCTAGTCGGAGGCTTTAATCGCCAATAGTTTGCAGCCAAATGATTTTTGTGCAAAATGCAATAATGCATCTTAATGCTTATACTTTCTAGTTTATTTTGATATGTAATATGTCTAGTTTCGTTACACGGACAGCAAGATAACCACCACTGAAGCTGCATGAGAAAACACAAAATCTCCTTCATCTTGGGCCAAATAGGCTGAAACGCTCACAGTGTGGTGGTGCTGTCTTTGCAGTTCGCTGGCGTGTATATATAGAGGGGTGGTCAGGGTGGCTAGAGAGACCATCCACCCACACAGCAGTAGATGTACTGGAGGCTGAATAAAGAGGTGACAACCAAAGCTGCTGTCTTTGCCTGAGTCTTCTGTTGCCTGGTTGCTGTACACACACGTTGCCATGAACTGCTGTTGCTAGAATTGTGTGTGTTCCGCTCTTTCCCTGCCCTGCCTCTAGCCTTGCCTCTCGGCACGGTCACAGCAAGCACGGCTGCTCAAAACAGGAAAAACCCGACTCTTTAGTTTGCGGCTGGCACTTTCGCTCCGTAACCTAAACACCATCTGGCTGCTATCTAGGCACCGCGCGGTCAGGGGTCCAAGTCCAGCGTCTCGCGGTGCCAGCACACATTCCTTCTTTGCTGTCTATTAGCGACTGGGCGAATTTTTATTTGAAAGGCTTATTTATCATTCGCTGCTGGATGTCCTACTTGATTTGTACAGTACTCATACTTTAGTGAACAAAACTTTAATACCTGCTTTACTTGTTGTGGTGACGGTTGTACAGCTAATTAGGTTAACTAATTTTAAACATTTTTTTTACAAACACGGTGTTTCCCAAGAAACGAAGGGCTGAGTGTTTGTGTGTTTTTTCTCTCTCTCTCCTCTCTCTCCTCTCTCTCTCTCTCTTCTCTCTCTCTCTCTCTCACCTCTCCGTCTCTCTCTCTCACTCTGTGTGTGTGTATGTGTGTGTGTAAGTTAAGTAAGTAAGTCTTCAGACAACCCTTAAATAGGAGACTGAATAAGAGAGAGAGAGGGGGGGGAGAGAGAGAGAAGAGAGGAGGGGGGGGGGAGGAGAGAGAGAGAGGGGGGGAGAGATCTACTTTGTGTGAGTGTGTGTGTGTGTTATTGTGTGTGTGTGCGGGGATGTGAGTGTGCATTGCGTGCGTGGGCGCGCGCGTGTGCGTTTGCTCGTGGTGTGTGTTCGCGCACACGTGTGTGCGTGCGTGTATGTGTATGTGCCCGTGTATGCATGTGTGAACGTGTGTGGTGTGTGTGTGTGTGTGTGTGTGTGTGATCGGCCACAGCACCTACATGTGCCAGGTGCTTCCTGGCTGTGTGTCAGTTTCAAGTTGTTAGTTTTCTCAAGCACACGTGTGCCGTGCGCATCTTCTTGTAGTTACATGTGTGTGGTGTGCACACGCGCGCGTGTATGAGTATGCGCGCGCGCGTATGTGTGAGTATAGGGTATGCGTACATGTATTTATGCCATTTTGTGTGTGTGTGTATGTTTGTCTGCTTGTGTGTGTATGTGTGTGTGTGCACGTGCGCTCATGTGTGTGTGTTTATTTATTTTGCTTATTCTTTTATTTCAAGGATAATGGAATAAGCACTCATGTGCTTTTTTAAAAATCTAGTTCCCGTGTAAATGCAGTTTTGTAAATTTTGTCATCTGTTTTTGTGTGTGTGTTTTCTTTCTGCTTTTTTTTGGGTGTTGCTTTGATGTCAAAGTGTAGGCCTGTGTGCAATTTGTTTTTTGTTTTTTTACACAACACAGGACTGATAAGTAGATAAACATTTGATCACAACAATTTCTTAACAGGATCAGAAAATGCTTTTTGAATAGTATCAGAAACATCAGTGAAATAAAAACCTGAGCCATTTGTGAGGTATCTTGGCTTGATGACAGTATAGGATACTGACAAGACATTTGTTTTCTACTGTATTTTCGGGGTTATAATTATGAGCTGTACTGGAATTGGTTCATGAACAAACCTTCAGCTGTAGCAAGGATATCGCTAAAAGCTGATGAAACAGTAGACTGTGTACTGCTGTAACGCCTGACCAGCAGGAGTGTTTATAGAGAAGTCAGATAGCTAACACTAATGACTGCGGCAGACTCTCTCCCCACACTCTCCATCACCCTGCTTCTCACGGCGCTGGCCACGCGCGGTAGCTGGTAGCCGCTACGGTGTGTTTATTTATGGCCTCGTTCTGCCAACAGGTTCAATGTAACAGCCCCCCAAAAAGGTTAGTCTGCATGCAGACATATTCAATGCTTTCTCTATGTTCATTGTTTATATAATATAAATATATGCTTTTTGAGAGAGAGATTTAGAAATGTCTGTTTTTTGTGATTGTGTTTTTCTTCCTGCCCCTCTCCTGTTTATCTTCATGTCTGTTTGAACTGCTTTTCACATCAACCAGTATGAAAGAAAGTACATGGAGTTTGGAGTCAAAAGAAAGCTCGTTTAAAGCTCATTTTAAAGAGTGCTTTGCTTGTCGTTTTTAAACAATTCACTGTGCAAGAGGATGTGTGAAAGACACAAGGGTAATTTACGGCTGAACACGGCTACAGCTGCAAGCGGCTAGTGCTGCCTTTCCTTTTGCCCTGTTTATTTATATCCACGCCCTGCCAGCTGCCAGTCATGAACTTTGGCTGGGAAACTAAACGGAGGGTTTGAGAAGCAGTGCAAGAAGACATCAATGTACTTCTGGAATGGACTCACTTGAACCACATGGCCCTTCATCCAAAGAAAACCAAATTTATGCTTATTTCCACAAGACAGAAACGACAGAACCTTAATAGCAATCTACCATTTCTCTACATTGGCAATGAAAATATTGAAGAAGTCTCAAATCACAAAATTTTAGGGATAACTATTGACAACAACCTATTATGGTCTGCCCACATCCAAAACCTGTCAAGAAACATTGCCTCAAAAATATACCAACTCCGTAAGATAAAAAACAACTTCCTAACTCTGCATGCCAGAAAAATATTCTTTTATTCTTACATTCAAACAACAATAGATTATGCATCTACACTGTGGGATATGGCTAGCAATAATTTACTTATATTAATAGTGAGGGTGCATAAACACGCCCTAAAGCTTATCCTAAACAAATCATCATAACAGTTGCTGACCAGTCAGATATTAACATTCTTCCCCTTAAGTCCAAGCTTCTCTTCAATAAAGGAGTTTTGAGCAAAAACTTGCAGAAAGCCCCACTTTATTAAAAAGCTTTTCCAGAAATGTTTTAACACTTCATTTATAAACCCTACCTCTACCTAAGAAACCTTTTCAAATCAAGTTACATTTTCTGGGGGCGGTTGTGGAAAACTTCCCTCCCCAACAAAAAATGAAACTAATCTGAAAAAATGTAAAACAATGTAAAAGATCTTTTAAAACAATGTGAAAACAAAAAACCCTTTCCCAAATGATAAATCAAATTTATATCCCGTTCCAACTTCTTGTTCCCCTTTTCCTTGCTGTCTCTGTCTCAGACTGTCTATCGCCTGTTTTTCTTCTGTCGTCTGCCCTCTCTCTTGTGCATCTGTTGAAATCCGTGTGTGTTTTTTTCATATGTATTAAATTATCCCTTTGTTTTTCCTTGCAGCTTTTTCTTTTTTTTTCTTTTTTTTAGGGCTGGTGAAAAAAAGTCTTGTTACTTAATCTATCACCCTGGGAAAAAAAATTTTTGCGTTTTTTTTTTTTTCCTCCTCCCATTAGGCGCCTGCTCACTTGTTTACCCAAAGTTGAAAAAAAAAAAAAAAAGGGGAAAATCCGAAAGGGGCACGCCTAAATCAACACTGACACTGCACAATCCATCTCCAAAAGGGACACCCCTTCTTTCCATTTACTGGTGCACATGATCCTGGTCCTCCCCATCCTAAGAGCAGCGCAGCAGGGAGGGAACTTTAAAGAAGGGGCAGCACACCGAGGGCCCAGGCTGAGGTCAAGGTCAGGGGTCTGGGGCTTCTTCTTCCTTGACACTGCAAGGTGGGAGACATGGGGGAAACCCTGATGTCCGACCTTTCACAGAAAACAACACACATCACCACTGACACGCAGGAAAAACACATCACCACCGGGGAATACAATGAGGGGGACGGGCGGGAAACCCTGGGGGCAAAAAGCGCTCACTCGGATCGACGCCGGATTGACCCACCACGGAGGCAACAGTTTCAGGGGTTTTTTCCCTGGAGGTAACATCGGCTACCCACTCCCTTGAAAGCCTTTCAGAAATAACAGAAACGAGGCCCCATGGGCTAACACACCCCAAGCATCTTTTGCATGCATTTTTAAAAACTTGTTCCACTTTTGGGAAAGAGAGGCCATTTTGGCCAAAGGAAGGGGTACTTTAAAAAAAACAACAAAAACCACTAGCACTCTGTGTCATGTTTTAGACACCATTCCTGAAGTCGAAATACAGCTACCTAAAAAATTTTTTTAAAATTTCATACCCCCAAAATCTCCCCCCTTGGGAACCTCCATCCTGCTGAGGAACACACCCCAACAGAGTCACTCCCAAACCCTTTCCCCTGTGGGGATGGGGGGGGCCTGTCAGTATGAACAGCACCCCCCTTCTGCACATTCTGTGCTAGAAAATTCCCTCTTCTTTTTTCACCCTTTCTCTTTGTTTTCGTCTTTTTCTTTTTTCCTGTCACCTCCTTCTTGTCTTTTTTCTCCCTTTCATGTCCATTCCCTCCCCTTTTTCCAAAAAAGACTGAAAAGAGAAAAATTTCCTACCACACCAAAGCGAACCTGGCCTGGTTTGTCGGCATTTAAAGTCCCCAAAAGCTTTTTCACTCCGTCAAATGACAGACAACAACATCACTGCGAGCTTTGACAAAGAAAAGATCAACACGCAGGGCCCAGATTTTAGGGACCGCATGGGTTTCTGCTTTTCAGGGCTTGCATTTACAGTACATTTCACATTGCCACTTTTTATACAAAATTTAAAATTTCGCAACAACAACAACAAAAGGCTTTTTTGTGCACTGGGACTTACAATGCAGAAAAATCTGAAATACGATTTTCAGTCTGCCTATTTTTTGGGGCAGCCAAACCACAAGGATCATTTTTGATAAACAGAATCTCCACCAATAAAGAACAGCTTTTAAGCCTTCCTGCTGCATTTGCAAAAAGGGGGGGCCCCTTGTCATCCACAAAAAACGCCACTTGAAGTCACACTCTCCACTTTCGTGGGGGGGTTGACTTTTTTTGCAACATCCCGTAGATTTTTTTTTCCCACTTTTAAAACATTTCAGACCATTGACCTTGTTTTTTCGATTAACACCCAAACAAACAAAACAATTAAACGGGGAAAAAAGATCATTTTTTTTATTCTCATGATAAAAAAATTTCAAATCATTCCTAACCCCTGGGGCAAGAGCAGTTAGCTCTTCATTAAAAGCGTCCTTCCACTAAATACTAAATATCAACTGTATTTTAAAATGGGGGGGGTTATGACATGTGTAATATGCATCCCGTGTTTGTATGAGATATGTGTGTGTGCGGTACGGAGTTGTATGTGTTTTAGGGGGTGTGAGTGAGTGTGTTTTAGTTTTCAGATTCAAAATTTTATTCCATTTAAGTCAGTAGACTTTTTTTACACAACAAAAACACAATTATAATTATTACTATTTTTGCAAACTGAGTACACTAAAAAACATGTTGCATTTACTCTCTTTTTTCAAAACACTCAAAAACCATTCTAAATTTATCTGCTTGATAATACAACGTGATTAGTCATTTATGTACCATTTTTTGCATTCTTTGTTTTTCATTTTAAATTTTTAATAAAAAATTATTTGACCCCATCATAAAAATACATTCATCAAGTAAACGAAATTTCATCTTCTATTTTTTTACATATCACATTTTCAGTCCCCCGGGATAAATTTTGGTGCCCCCTTTTTTTCTATCATTAAATTTTGACATTGGCGAAATTAAAAATACGCTTCTTAGGGGTTTTTTTTTTCAATTTTATTCATAGGGTTCCAGTCTTATTCTTTGGTAGCAAATCAAAAAAATTTTAGTTTGCAAACCTTTTTTCGGGTAAAAAAATCCAAAAGTTTTATATATGCCCCAAAGCTGTCTTCTAACAGCATAACCAACTAAATGAACTTTAAGATACTTTTTTTCGTCCAGACATTTTGAATCCAATTGTGTACAAAATATTTTCACGGGGTTTACCTTTATCAAATTATTCTGATACAAAGTCGTAATATTCTGATATAAAGTCTGGTTTGATTCGCAAATGAATTAAAAAAGGATAATCTGGCATATATTTTAAGGGGCAGTGGAAATTTTCCAAATTCACCCAAAGGGGGTAGTACTAATGTTTTTTTTATGAACCCAGTGGCAAGCACTCGCTTTCCCCCACCCAATTTTAACAGCGTCGACGTGTTCCATTTGGAGGGGTGCCCGTTTGCGCTCCTTGGGCTTCAGTCTTTCCCCCCCCAGTCACCCAGCTTAAATGGGGTACCTCCCCCCTCTTTAGGGTTTGGGGAAGGTAAAGCACGGGGGAGAGGAGATGGGCGCCGCCCCAAATCGGCCCTAGAGAATGAGTTCTGACGCCTCGCTCCCACACCTTAAGGATGGGACCCTTTCCCTTTACCTTTTAGCTTTTTGTTTAAAACAATTTTACAGAAAATTTTCATAAAAAAACGTTTCCCTAAGCATGCCTTGAACAGTTTTATCAATATAAATTCTGCTCCCGTAAAAAAAAAGGAAACCAAACTTCTGCTCCATGGGTTTAAAAACAGGGGTATCATGAGTCGAATAACCATTTTTATAGAGTTTTTACTTTTGTCCATGAACTGCTCTTTAAAGGCGATATTGCTTTGTTGCTTTGTTTTTACAAAATGCTCTTGTTTTGCTTGAAATTTCCCCCATTATGATGAAAAATGAACCTAATATTTATATTTTCTACTGTTTAAATTTACTGTTCCCACATTTGAAATAAATTGGGAAATTTTTAGGAGGTATCTCTAAAACATTACCTTTTGTTTTTGTTTTTTTTTATCTTTAAACCCCAATAGAACAGTATTCTTGCAGCTCAGTTTAGTTTGAAGCCCTTTTTGGGTTGTTGAAAAATTCTAGTCTCAGCATAGAGTAAACAAGGAATTCGTCTTTTGCGGTTTATATATGGGAATTTTTTCTCATAAATAGTTGAACTATGTCATTGACATAACATTAAATAATGAAAAACTTAATTATTTCCCTGATTACCCCCTTTTTGACTAGTTTTCATCTGTGTGTTTGCCTCATTTTTTTTGTAAATATTGTTGCATTGGAATACATGTTTTTAATACTTTAAAAAGTTTTCCTGTTATTCCATTCTTTTAACTTTATAAAAACCCTCATCCCACACTACGAAAGCTTTGAAAATCACAAAGCAGCAAAAAAACTTTTAGTTTTTACTTTTAAAGCACTACATTAAATTGTTAAGTAGAAATATGGTCCGTTTTTCTGCATCTTTTTCTGAAACCACGTTCTCTGACAATACATTGTTTTTTTCTAAATATTTCAGATATTCTATGATTCAGTATTTGACAAAAAAGTTTTCCAATATTTTGTCAACGTTATTCCTCTGTAGTTTTCGGGGTTGTTTGCATCCTTTTATAGTTTGGGAAAAATTCACTCCTACTTTCCAGTCATAGGGAAATACCCGTTTCTAATACAAAATTTGAAAAATCGCATTGTCCTATAAATTTAGACAAAACGATTTGATCATTTCGTTTAAAATTCCATTTTTTCCAGGCAATTCATTATTTTTACCCTTTTTGATTTTTTTTGTAATTTCCCCCTTTTGAAAATTTGCTTATCTAGGAAGGGTTATTAGATTTTTTTTAAAATATTGAGCCGCTTGTACTTGCTTTTGGGGCTGGATCTTTTTTGGTTCTTTTCCAATAAAATGATTTTAAGTTTTTCAGTTCATTTACTGCTACTAATATGGTTATGATGTTTTAATCCACCATCTTCGCTTTCTTTTTTAATTTTTTTAAATTTTTTACAATATTTCCGGGTCTTCTCAAGGCTCATGTAGTTGTGAACCATGAAGTTTGAAGGTTTTTCTTTTTTTTTTTATTAAAATACTATACTATTTCTTTTCATGAAATATTTTTTGTCGAATTCAGTTTATACGGGTTTCTATTTTTTGCTTTTGTAAAACTTTACTTTTTTTTCTCATACGTTACATTTTTGAGTCAAACCATTTTTTTATTGTGTTTAAAATTTTTCTTACAGGTTTTTACTTTCGGTCTTTTAAACTTAACTGTGCCACTTTGAGAAAGAATCGACATTTTCGGAACATTTTATTCAGGTTGAAAACATCTTTTTTTCTTTGTTTTAATATGAGTTTTGGGTTTTTTTTTGGGGCTAGTTATTGTTTGGTGTAGGGGTGTCTTTTTTAAATTGTTTTTTAATTTTTTTAAAAAAAAGGTTTGTTTGTGGAAAAATTTTATAATAAACCGGGGGGTGTTTATATTTTTATAGACTTGAAACGGGTCTTTAAAGTATAAAAAATAAGGGGAAAATCAGGGTTTTTTCTTAACTTTTAACTTAATTTTCAAAATATTTTAACAAATGAAAAAATCCCCACTAAAATTGAGGTGAAACATGAAATCACCCCTGTTTTAATGGGGTTTTTTAAAATAAATTGTTGGGGATTATTTGTATGTTTTATTTTTGAAATTTATCCATTAACCTTTTTAAAATTCAAAACATTTTCTTAAAAATTTGAACTTGTTCAAACCCCATTTCTTAAATCATTCATCTTTCCAAACGCCATTTAAAAATTCCCCCAATATTTCTACCTTTTCAGACCAAAAACCATTTTGTTTAAATTTTCCCCTATTTCTGGTATCTTTTTCCCAAAAGGAAGAAAACAGGGGTTTCCAAACCCATTTAAAATATTCTTTTTGATGATTTGATGAGTTTTTCCCTGCATCTTTGCATCCAAAACAATTCGAATTTTGCGGACAAATTTAATCCCCTTTTAAAAAATCTTTTAATAAACTGAAATACCTCGAACACTGAAAAAAATCATTCTCTTTGGCTGATAGTGCCTGACATTACCCTTGGTTACTTTTTTCTAAAAAGTTTTTTTATGTAAATTTTTTTCTTTAAAATTATTACATCGTAAAACATCAAAATTTTTAAAGTGTAACATTTTTGTTTGTTTTTGTTAATTCCATCCCTTTTCCAAGATCTTCAAATTTTCCCTGATAATATTCCATGTTTTCTCATTTTGTTGAATATTTTTTGTGAACACAGAGATCTTTCCAAAAGGGTAAACAAAATATGTGCAATTTTTTTAAGAATTTAAGCTGGGGGGGGTTTCCCCCTTTTTAAAATCTCTAACTATTGAAATGCTTTTCTTCTTATAATTGTTTTTAAATGTTAGAGCCAAAACAATAACGGCAACACTTATATTATCATTAAGATTTACATCACAAAAGAACATTTTACATTAAATTTAGATTGTATTTTATATTTTAACTATTTAAAAAAAAAAACAAAATTAAATATGTAAATAAACATTGTTCAAAAGATTTAACTGGGAAAAACTTTTTTGTGTTGAATCATGCATAGTCTGGTGTTGGTGTGTGGTGTGTGTGGGCGTGCGTGTGTTCACGTAGTGTGTGTGGTGGTGTGTGCGGTGTGTCGTGAACCTCATACTTTTTTATATTTCACCATCCTTTGGGCTTGTTTATTCAACCCATGTAGATTCTTACCATAAAATGTATTGGTAAGTACCTTTGATCACAATTGAAAACAAAGGATTTTTTTTTTTTTAAAGGTTAGTTTCTCGTCCCCCTCTTGGCCACAGTGTTGTACTTTGTATCTGGTACCAAGTGAGAAAAAGAGCAGAATGGAGGGGCCCAAAGGGAAATCACGCTGCGAACAGAAAACTCCCCTACCCCCAGCCGGGGAGATAACAGGGTAGGATTAACCCGTACCCCGGTGAAAGTGTTTTTAAAAAATGGTACAGGTAAGCAATCCATAGCACTGAA
Source organism: Rapana venosa (assembly GCA_028751875.1). Classification (NCBI taxonomy): domain Eukaryota; kingdom Metazoa; phylum Mollusca; class Gastropoda; order Neogastropoda; family Muricidae; genus Rapana; species Rapana venosa. Next base: position 63,354,868 of record CM054150.1, read on the forward strand.
AATTTGCACTGATAATCTGGGCAACTGGGCAGAGTGACAGCAGGAAGAGTGAAAGGCAACTGATACCGAAAGACAAAGGACACAAAAAAAACAGTGTACCAGTCATTTGAGAAGAAAAAAACCCCCGCACCCCCCCCAAAATAAACAAACAAACAAATATAAAGACAAAACAGACAGCCATGAACTCTTCTCTGACCTCTCGGCCCTGGGGGGTTCCTGCACTCCCGAACATTCTGCTCTCCTCTGCTCTGTCACTCTGTCCCCGGGCGCGAAAATCACTCCAGTCCACCTTGTCACCATCCCCTAAACCACACTCCTTCCTGTCCTCACGGGGCCAACACAACGTCCTCCTGAGGCTGGGAGCGATCAGGAACGACGCATGTCCCCAGGGGTGCCCCCGATTTTTCCCGCCCTGTGGATTGGGTTTTCGCCTGCATCAAAATCATGTCCCTTCTTCAGTCAGCACACGCTTGTACAGAAGGGCAATCAAAGGCTTTCCCCACACACTTTCAACACAACAACAACCACACTTTAACAATACACAAATGAAGCCATGAATACAAAACACAGGGGAACGGACACACCCACAAGGAAAACTCTCAACCAGCAGCAGATAACTGGGTCCTAAAGCCACATTCCAACTTCAGTGATGATTCCAAACACGGCCCAGTGGCAAGGGGTTTTTTGGTTGGGTTTGGGTTTTTTTTTCTGTCTCTTTTTTTACCAGCATGAATGGCCCCTTTCCAAAAGGCAGAACAGGTTTACCATGTGCGAAGATGTTCTGTGTGCATTTTTTACATGGGGCCTCATTTACAGTCCCCCATCCAAAAACTTTTTTGGGGGAAGGTTTTGGGACTGATGAAAACTGAGCACATTACCCCCTCTTTCAAACTCTCCACTGGCTGCTTGTCCCCAAAGAGAAATATAAGATCAGTACCCTCTGTTACAAATTCCCACAAAAATGCACCCTCTTACCCGTGAAGTCTTAACCTTTACACTTCCTTCAACGTTCTAACTGCAGATACATGTGCCAAAGAAAACCCAAATTTAACCAATCTATTTTGGCCGCTCTTTTTCTATTTTTGGGTCCCGACCTGGAAAAGAGCTCCCCCCCCTTTGCCAGAACCTATTTACACTTTTAAATCCACTCAAAACAATTTATTTTAAACCAATACCCCCCCCCTCCCCTTTTTTATATCAAGCTATCCCACCTTTAATAAACCCCCCCTATCACCCTTAAAGTATACGACCTGTGAGTGGTGTTGCTTTTGAAAAGCATTTGACTATTTACATTTTTATTTCATAGATTTTGTTTGTAGCCACCATTTTGTAATATCTGTTTAAACTATTATTATTTATCATTGATTTCATAACGTGAAAAAAATTTTGTTGAATGCGCGCTTTGATTTTTTTTTTGCGAGATTAGCGCTATATAATTCCATTTATTATTTTTATTTTTAACTCCAGGGGAAAATTTTCCCCTTTACGGGCGCCCCAGTAAGGGCTTGAACCCGGCCCTTTACACGTGGCTGCAATGCTCTGACCACGATGCCACCCTTCCCCCATCCATTAAACACACCATATAAACATTGCCTTTATGATGATAATTCCAACTTTTTTTTTCTAGTCTATGTCAAAACATTGAATCTAACAGCACTTTCAAAATAAATAAAAAAAATTTTTTTAAAAAGTCGTAAATAATTTAAAAAGGGCCCAAAGAACTTACCCCCCCCCCCCCCCCTCCCCTAAAAAAAAATGTAACAACCAAAACCCAAACCAAACCCGCCCCTTTTCACAACCAAAGACAAAGCTACATAAGCAGACTAACACTGGGGAAAATCACAGAACCAAGAAAGCATTACCCACAAAACACAACATGAGATTTGGTTTGAAGTTTTTTCCCTTTAAAACCCTCAGGGCCTTCACAGTTTACACCAAAGTGGGAAAATGAGGACAAAGGGGGTGAAGACACAGAACAGAGCCAACACTCCCCTGCCCTTTGGGTTTTGGGGCATTGCTTTACAGCCCCCCTCGTCCCCATGAACCCAAAAACAACACAGACCTTTTCACCACAACAAAAGGGGGACGGACGCCGGGGGTTAAGTCAGTCTTCGTGATCTCGACCCGGGTTCGAACTCTTTAAAAGGGGTTTTTCCCCCTGGAGTAAAATCGGGGCCAACCCCCCCCCCTCAAAATCCTTTTGGGTAGCAAAAACCGAGGCCCGTGTGCAAGCACGTAGAACATCTTGCCACACTTTAAAAAACGTTATGCTTTGCGGAAGAGTAATCACTGTGTGCTTGGGAAGGATGACAAAATTTTACAAAATTACATACACATGGGGACTGGGGGTAAAAAAGCACAGATGCTTTTTTCCCTTTTCCAAAATAAAAGAAAAAATAAATAAAAAAAATAAATGAATAAATAAACACTGTTCAAAAAAAAAGGGACAAAATCCAGAAAAAAAGGGGAAAAACATGACACTTTCAAACATCAGCTCTAAATTTTTGGGGCCTCGAAACCCGGTTATATTTTTAATCACCAGGGAAAACGCTATAGATGAAAGCTTTCCACCCAAATTTTCCCCTTCTTTCTTTCCCCCTTGCTCAAAGGATCGCACTCTCCTCTGCACAACAAAAACACACAAGTGTCCTTAAAACACCACAGCAACATTCTACGCATAAATTCTGGGAAAGACACCCCCAAAACAAACAAAAAAGCCCAAAAGTGTGCGTGGTGCTGTATGTGGCGCTGAGAGAGAGAGGAGAGAGAGGGGGGGGGGGGGGGGGTATTTACCTTTTAAAAAAAAAAAAAGGATTTTCCTTTGAACTGTTTTTCTTCACTGATCTGTTCCCCTGGTGGGGTTTAAAAATATTTTTTTAAAAATTTATAAAAAAAAAAGAGGGGGGGGGGGGTGGGGGGACGGGGAAAGGGGTAATGGAAGGGATGTTGGTATATTTCTAGTGATGAAGAAATGCAGTGTAAAACACCTAAACAAGCAAATACATTAAAAATTCCGGGGAAAAATAACATTTGTACACTCACACACCAACCATGCCAGTTACAAAAACAAAACTTCAGAGGAGTTTTCTGTTTTTCAAGTTCTATAGAAATATGGCTATGTTCACTCTGCCCCTCACAACTGTACACGGGGGTGAAAAACAACATGTGTTAAAAAAGGCTTGATGCTTTAAATCCCCCGCCTGTGCCATGAGAAAAAAGGGAGGCTTGGTTTTCCATAAAACAAGTTGCCTTGGACCTTCAGGGGGGGACACTCACGCAAGGGGAAGTGGAGCAAGACATGCGAAAATTTTTTCGTGGGGGGTTCGTGCATGCGTGACTGTGGCGGGTTAAAACTTTGGGCAGGGGAAGTAAAATTAGGGGTTTGGGGTGTCCCTTTTATTTTTGCCCCACTTTATTTGGGCGGGGTTGAATTCAATTCATAAATTTAGACATTTTTGATTTGAGGAAAGGGCACAATTAACAATGACATGAAGTTTACTATAGATCATCCCTGTAACATGTTGTGAAAATCATGCTGTAGACTGTGACACACTTTTCTTTTGTTGTTTTATTAAGAGTGACTGGCCTTTGCGTTGGATGGCAGCGGGGGATCTCCGTGTTTTTAGTGTTGTTTTGTGCTTTTTTTCCCACGTTTTAGCAAAAAAATTTATATCCGTGTTTGTAATTTCACCGTGCTTGACTGGTCAGATTGGTTTTCCTTTTTTCATTTACATTTCGAACTACTTTTAAATTTTTAATTTCATTTCTATAAATTTTTGAACATTCAAACTGACTTTATTTTGTTCAATGACATTGGGTCCCTTTTGACCCATTTTACTTAACCCCGCTGCCCCTGTGAAAAAAATTTCACGTGAAACACAACTGAATCTCCCCCCCCACAAACCCCGTGCTCCTCCTTCCACCAAAATGAACTTTCTTTCCGAAAAACTGAAGCTTTTCTCTCACAGGGTTTCACAATATACACCG
>CM054150.1:63359354-63385537 GCA_028751875.1 Rapana venosa
CTAAAATTAATGGTCTTCTAGAGTTTGAAAAACCTAAACCAAAGGCCCATTTAGAAAAATGGACTCTTGGGTGAAAATTTTCCCCTGTGTTTTGTTGATCACTTTTCTAGAAGTAAATTTTTGGAGTTTTTTCTGCTACCACTTCCGTTATTGACACAACGCCATTTCAAACAAAGATAATCTCAAAAAAAAAATTTTTAAGACAAAGGTTCCTTCTTCTTCCTTTTTTTCATCTGCCGCTGGTGCCCCCCGGCGTCGGGGGACACAGATCTGTCTCAGCTGGCGGGAGGTTTGTGTAGTGACAGGTCATGGGCTCGCGGGGTTCACCCCGGGAGTCGCTCCTCGTCTCCTTGGTCTACCTCTGGTTTCCACCTTTGTTTTTGATGGTGTATCCCCCTAGGGCTGGTTGGTTGGCGGCATTTAGTGAGGGACCAAACCACCTGATTTTGTGTTCGATATGGTGGGAATTGGTTTTGTCCACCATTCCTATCACCTCATTCTTGATCTTGTGCGCTGGTCTTGTTGACAGCTTTTTCTCAGGCAGCGCATTTCAATGGGACCAGTTTTTCTCTCTAAAGGCTTTTGTTGGGGCCCATGCGACAGGGTATGTGATGGTAACAAAGTGGCGTTGATGAGTTTTCCTTTGGGTCTCTTTGGGGATGTTTTAAAAGGGGGGGGGGCGATTTGGTAACTGACCCGTTCGTTTTCCCCGGGCATTTTGTTTTTATCCTCTGTCCAATTTTCCATCTTCAGGAAGAGGCTGCCAAAGGGGTTTAAATTCTTTGGTCTGTTTCAGCTGGGGTTTCCGTGAGTTGATGTCCACTTTTCCCGGGTTTTTCGGGCAGACATAACTTCTGTTTTGGTGATTCCTTTATCATCAGACCCCTGACCTTGGGGTCGGGGGAGACATGAAAGACGATGCCGTGGTAAGGGCCCCCTCCTCCTTCGGGCCTCGGCTCTGCGCAGTAGCCGGTCATTTATCCGGTCCATTCTCTGATGTTGTCCATCCATGATTTCTGTCTTCCCCCCCTTTTGCCACCTTCGAGTGTTTCCCCGCAGTACTGTTTTGGGGGAGATGTTGTGGGGGGTGACGGGGCCGAACCTGACTTTTTTTCTTGACGATGGTGAAAGGGGTTCCTTGGACCTCCCAGCCGGGTTATTTGACTCTTACAAATTCTTGGTCTTTCGTTCTCTCCAGGATTCCCCAAGGGTTTTTTTGGATTTTTTTTTCAAGGACTGGTTTTTCGCTTTGCTTTTTTCAGCAGTCTGCCATTTTCATTCCGTACAGCAGATCGACTGAATTAGGGCTTTGAGCTTAGTTTGATTGGAAACTGTCTTTTTAAACTTTTATATGGGGGAGTTTTTCAGGAAGATTTCCCATGGCTAGTCTGACTTTGATTTCTGCCGTCCCCGCCCTTTTGATGTAGCGCCGGGATTTAAAAGGTCTACCTCCTCCAGTTGGGGGGCCGTTCAGTAAATTTTTGGGTGGCATTGCCGTGCTTTTCACAAAATTTTCTTTTTCCGAGCTCACCTCCACCCCCAATCTCCACTCTTTCCAATTCGGGTGTAAGTCTTGCATCTGGTTACTTCCCCCCATGAGGTCATGTCATCGGCAAACCGAAGTTGTTGAGGGGTTGCCCCCAAAGGGAGATGGTGGGGGGAAATCATGGGGGGTCTCTCTCTAATTTTTTCCAAGACAGATTAAACGGGACTGGAGATAACAGCATCCTTGTCGGCCCCAACGTGGTTTTGAAGTATCTCCGACTATTGTTCAGGGATTTGCACTTTTCGGTTTTGTATAGTGCTTAAAGGGTTTTGCCTAGTCCTTCTTCAATGCCAAACATTTGAGGCCTCCCACGGGCCTTCGTCCCATACTCTGAAAAAGCCTTTTAAAGCGATGAAGTGGGGAAAGGGGTCTCTCTGAGTTGAAGATGTTTTTCCACATATTTGGGAGTTAAAAATCTGTTCGATTGTGCTCCTGCCCCCCGAACCCAGCTTGTTCCTCTGCAAGGTGTTCTTTTGCCCCCTCTTGAGCGTTCAAAAAAACTTTGAGCATGACTTTCTGGCGTGGTGATGAGGCTATTGTTCTATATTTTGGCATTGGCTAAAACCCCTTCTTGGGAGGGGGATGATGATTTTGTCCAGTCTTTGGCCACTGTTTTTGTCTCCCAAATCTTCTGACAGATACTGTAAAAATAGTGATGACTGTTTTGCCCCCATGCTTGAGCAGCTCTGCGGTTATTTTCTGCTCCTGGGGACTTTCCTAGGTAACTGCGGGTCCCCTTCCACTTCTTTTCCTCATATAGGTAAGGGGAGGGGGCTCTTGATGTTGCTGCTTTTTCTTCTATTAGCCTTGTCAGGTTGTATTGGTAGTTGTACAGTTTTTTGAAAAAATTCAAACCCCCTGTTCAAAACAGCTGAGCTTTTGTGAGGAGGTTTTTTGGGCTGTCTTCAATGACTGAATTTTTTGGGTTTTAAAGTGGTTTGGAGTTTCTTTAGGGGGTCGATGCCTTTTTTTCTTTGCCCACTTTTTATGTTTTTTTCATTCTCACATTGATACGACCACTTCTCTTCCTTTAACATTTACTTCTTCACGAATTGTTTTGGCCCCCGTATTCTTTAGGGTTGGAAGACCCGGGTTTGGGTTTTTGTGCTCTTCTTGTATCGCAAGGGCCAAGATCATGGTAGTCCATGGGGGTGTTTTTCCCTGACGACCGGTACCTCCTTGCTGTTTTTTTGGACTGCCTCATTGAAGTTGTTGGTGAGGGCATTTATGTTTTGGGGGATACAATCTTTAAATGCAAAGATACTAGAGTGTTTAAAAAGGGAACTCCGCTAGAAGCAGATCCATGTTTTTTGCAAGATTACAATTACTCCAAATGAATCAAGAGCCTAAAACGTGATGATCTTTCCTAGGTTTGCAAACTGACCACTGCCATCTTCAGAGAAATGGACTCTTCCTTGGTAACTTTCCTGTGTTTTATGTACGATCACTTTACTGAGAAGTAAATGATGATATGAATGTTTCTGCTATCCACGTCCCTGTTTATTGACAAACAGGCCATTTCTAATCAAAAGAAAATCTGCCAAATGCCCATGTATGATGAGGAAGAGGACTAGAGTGTATTTAACAGAAACAGGGAACTCCGCTCTGAAGCAGAACATTTCAACTCCTTCACTGAACTTACTCTAGCCCTGTCTGTCTCACTCTCCACTTGCTTTTCCCAAACTCTCATCATCTGGCTTGCGGTGATATCAGGGGTGCAATGCTGTGGATCCGCATGCTGAAGAGGGTGAGAATTCTTCAGCATGTAATCTGCAACACAGACCAAAACAAGTTTAAGAATCCTCGTTCTGTCAATAAGAACTGTGAGGTTTCATTATACTCAAGATTCGTGCATACAACCATCTTCAACTTTCACCAAAGAGGCAGCCTCACTGCTCTACAGGATATGTTCCTACACATGATCATGGATGCCATTGTGTCATGTACTGTCATTAATACAACTGAAATGCAAATTGCTTAATTAACTCTCCCTTGAAACTTGTCATCTGTGCATGTGTCCACACAATGGAGCCTCAGAATCGATACGACTCCCACACCTTCATGAAGAATTAATTCTTGAATGTACCCAGGCTGGAAGAAGAAGAGGACTTTGTACAGCCGTGGGAGTGGACTGAACTCTCAGCTTTCCTGTCCCAGTTTTTCCTGCAGTCACAGTGGCACACAAAAATACAGCGTTTGCTCAGTATGGTCTGGAAAACATTGGCAGTCAGGATACTTCCATTCCCATGCACTGACACTGGAGAATGAGGCTCCTTCCACAGACACTAATGCCTCAACCCTCCCACAACAAAAAAAGCTGTGCATTCTTTTTTTTTTTTTTTTTTTATTTTTATTATATTTTTTTTTTTTTTTTTTTTTTTGCTGCATCATCTCTGTGACGTAACCCCGCCTGCTGTTCCCACGCCGCTCAATGCAATCTCCCCGCCACAACCATACCCAGTTTGTTATTCTCGTCCTCAGAGTCGGAGGTCCACAGGGAGCCAATCACTATCAGGATCAGGCCGATTGGGGCACCAGCCATGAGGGGCCCTGCACTGTGCTGGGTCACTTTGGCGTGGATCCAGTGGCTGCCTGTTTCTGACTAACATACGCAGTACACCACCTACTAAACCTCCCTACTAACGACAGTATTAGCTCAGTTCGCGGAGCCAGACTGATGTGGAGTTGCCCACCCGAGGTAGCAACCCCACAACGTCCCTCCAACAACCGTCCCCTGCAAACCTCCAACCCCAAAGGCTTTGACACAACCACCACAAGGCACAGAGTGTAATGGTCAAACCGAATTTTGAGGCCCACCAGAGAACCAGAGAAACTGGGGACCTACCGAATCAGAGGCAATTTTTTTTTTTTAATTGCATGATGATCAATGACAATGAGGATGACGTAATGATGCTGCTGTGAAGTGCAATGCGTGAGACTACTGACAGGGCTGTACTCTACGCTTACAACATAATAATCCCGCGTCAACCGGCCCGAGAGAAACAGACACTGCAGTGTTGGTCAGTAATTAGAGCAACACTCTCAAACTCGCATCCGTTAAGTGACTTAAGCTCGACCTGTTGGTCCCAGTCTTCCCACTGAGGCCCACAGCACACGCACTCGTTAGGAGCCAGCCGAGTCCGATACATCCCTATGACTCTTATGGGATTCGAACCCGCGACCTTCCAGTCCGTAACCCAAGGCGCTAAACCACTGCGCCATGGCGGCCCTGTAGCTGTGCATTCTTGCCACGCTTCAGTGGTTGCGTGTGTGCAGTCAGAATTAAAGCGGAGTAAAAGGGTTCCATTCTTCACTACACACCTTCAGGCTTCACAACTGATAACGCCTGCTTGTGTCAAGAGACCGTGCCCCTGGCAAAACTCTTTTAAAAACATAAAATAAAAATATACATAAAAAAGATTAAAAAAAATGGGGTTGGCACTCCTCTTGTGACGTATACCTGCCTACCCCAGTTAAAGAAAAATAGAATTTGAACAGAACCCAGAGTAGGTAGCAGCAGCCAAATATTATTATCATTTTGTGTACATAAACTTGATATTTTTGAAAAGAACATATTTAAACAAACACAACAAAAAAAGAAATTAAGTCCTCTATCTCTATTTTTTCAAAATTATGGGAGTCTAAAGATGGCGGTACATTTTTCAGCCATTTTAACTGTATGGGAGGCCTTAATTTGGAAAGACCTGTTGTGGAAAGCACTACAAATCACTCCCATAAAAATATTCCCACAAACAATATCAATAATACTAAATAATATCCTACAAAAGAATCAGCTTCTCTATCTTGAAGGGTAAAAAAGATATACTTGTATAAAATTGCCTCATCGATGTGATTGGTCGGTTTACTCACATTGCAAACGATAAGCCATGTTGAGGTACCAACAGGTTTGATAAGATAGCATCTTATGGACTACATTTAGTTCCTGCTTAATAGATTGATGCATACATAGATTGTGTCCAGATATATTCTAAGGGCTATACATAACCAAATGTTTTCAAATAATGGGGTCCTAATTTTGCCAAAAACCCTAAAATGCCCTGCGACTACCAAAAAGACAGTACATGGTAGATTTTCATTAATAACTTTTGAACCTGTATAGATATGGACATGAAATTTGGTGGTGTAAAATGTGACCCGTTTTTACAAAAGGAGTCTTAAGGTATAATTGGGTCAAATTGAGTTGTTACATTTTTTATTTATTTTTCCTGAAATCTACATTCATTACCTTTCTTTGGAAGTATATGGATACATTATTCTACCTATAAAATGGCAAAGTTATGGTGTATGAAATGGGTGACCACCGCGATTTCAACATTCAGAGAAAATCGGGTTTAAAGTTTTCACCCACTCTAGCTAACTAACACATTGAAGCACGGTACTTCTATTCAACTGATGATAGCCAAATTTGGCATGCTGTTCAAACATACATTTCACGCATCAGGCAAAAAATCCGTATATATTGACTGTCATTGCTGTGATATTTAGCTCACAACACCCCTCCCCCCCCCCGTGAGGGGGGGGGGGGGGTGGGGGGGGTACACTATACTGCATGTAAAAAAAAACAATACAGTAACTCATTTCATTTTCCTTGAATCAGAAACCAAACAAAGAAACACACACACACACACACACACACACCACACACACACACACAATACAGATTACTTATTACATTACCCTTGAAGAGAAAACTGATCTTTAAAATTTAAGAATAAAAAACACAACACTACACGCCAGACGTGCGTGCGTGGGGGAGGATGAAACAAAAGCTGTATAAACTTAATCTTATTACTCTCATAAAGATCATTTTGACTTGATCATTTTCAAACACACACACACACACACACACTACACACACACACACACACACACACACAACACTAGTTCAATCGGTTTAACAACAACCACACACACACACAACACACACATATGACCGTCAAGTAAGTTTTAAAACAGGCTCCCACATATTTCTCATGTCATCACTAACAGCTGAAATGTTAAAAGTCTCCCCAGTAGTGTCATCTGAACAGTCTAGATCTGCAGCTTTGTCTGTATGCATAGCCCATTATTATTACATTGCATCGCAGTACCAGCGCTTCTACATCTAACCTTGAACCTAACACACAGAAGCGAAGTTCAATTTCATCAAGCCCAACTCCGAAGTTACTCAGGGCTTAACTCACGATCAGGATCGTTTCTTTTTTTTTGTCTTCGCAAGATGCAGCAGAATATTGGTAAATAATACCCTGGTTTGTACTGATCTGCTATTGGCAGAGTGAAGATCAGCGAGAAATGAGCCATAATGCCATTATCTTTGCAAAACTTTCTCGTCTTTCTCACACAACTGAGTAGCCGGCTTTCAGCTTTCATCAAAACTTTTAAACATTCCAAAGACTTCACTAATACGATATGCTAGTTTTTTTCAGACTGTCCTCACATAAAACATTTACTTTTTACCCTTGTTCAAAGAAACGTGATGCAAGTCCCCATCCAATGTTTATGTGAGTGAAAAGTAAATTTGATATAAAGCCACAAACAATGTTAGACCTCCCTCATCTTCTCTTTTGCAGTTGGTAATTTTCATGACTAGTGGAACAAACGATCATCTGTCAACTCTTGCCTGTGGATTGCTCATGAAGTCTCATCCAGCAATTTATTATCTATGAAATTCAAATTCACCTTTACAAACTTTCCTCTGCACAGTCCAACACTCTTGGTAACAGAATCCATGTTTGCAAAATGAATTGTACTCAAAAGAATCAGACCTAAAAAGTAATGGTCTTTCTAGTGTTTTGCAAACTGACCCACACTGCCATCATCAAGAAATGGACTTCCTTCCTTGGTAACTTTCCTGTGTTTTTTGTTGATCACTTTCTGAGAAGTAAATGATGATGATGAATGTTTTCTGCTATCCACTTCCTGTTTATTGACACAACAGCCATTTCTAATCGGAAAGATAATCTGCCAAAAAAAAAACATTTTAATGACAAAGAGGACTAGAGTGTATAAACAGGGAACTCCGCTATGAAGCAGAAACAGTTCACCGGAGTGCACTGAACATACTCTAGCCCAGTCTGTCCACAGCTCCCACTGCTTTTCCCCAAACTCTCATCAACTGGCCTGCGGTGATATTCAGGGGGGCAATACTGTGATCCGCATGGCGAAGAGGGTGAGGATTCTCAGCATGTATCTGCAACACAGAACCAAAACAATTTTTTAAACAATCCTCCGTTTTGTCAACAGAACTGTGAGGTTCATTATTCTCAGATCACTGCGCATACCAACCATCTTCAACATCACCAAGGATGCAGCCACACTGCATCTACAGGGATATATGTTACAACATGATCATGATGCCAGTGTGCATGTACTGTCATTAATACAACTGAAATGCAATGGCTTATTTAACTCTCACCTTGAAAGCTGTAATGTCTGTGCATTCTTACAACCAATGGAGCCTCAAAACCAATCCGACTCCTCTCACCTTCATGAAGATTAATTCATGTATGACCCAGGCTGGAAAAGAAGAGGATTTGCAGCCGTGGGAGTGGACTGAACTCTTCACTTCCAGTACCAGGTTTCCTGCAGTCAACAGCCGGCACACAAGAAATACAGCGATTGCTCAGTATAGGTCTGGAGAAACCTTGGCAGCATGATTCTTCCATCACTATGCACTGACACCTGGAAGAAATGGCTTCCTTGCCACAGACACCAATGCACAAACCCTCCCCAGCACACAAAAACGCTGCGGCATTCCTTGCCACGCTTCAGTGGTGCGTGTGTGCAGTCAGATTCCAAGTGGAGTACAAGGTTCCTTTCTTCACTACACACCTTCCAGGCCTTCACACTGAAACGCTGCTGTGCAGAGCGCAGCCCCCTGGCAAAGCTCTTTAAAAAAAAAAAAATATATATAAAAAAGAGAAAAATGGTGGCACAACTCGCTTGTGACGTAGACCTGCCTACCACATGAAATAGAAAAATAGAATTTGAACAGACACAGATAGGTAGCAGCAGCCAAATTTGTGATATTTAGCTCACCACAACCCCCCCCCCCCCCCCCCCCCGGACACGAGACTGCAATGTAAAAACACAATACAGTCCTCATTCAAATTCCTTGAACCAAAACAATCAAAAGAAACACACACACACAAACAGATTACTTTATTCCATGACCCTTGAAAGAAAATATCTTTAAAATAAGAAGAAAATACCACGCCACACGCACGCGTGAGCGTGGCGTGTGGGAAAGGATAAAAAAAAGCTGTATAAAACTTAATCTTTACTCTCAATAAATGATCATTTTGACTTGAATCATTTTCACACACACACACTACACATAGTTCAATCAGTTAACAAGCAACCACTACACACACACACACTCATATGACAGTCAAGTAAGTTTAAACATCTCCTCCACATTTCACATGCCAAGCTCTAACCATCTGAAATGCTAAAAGTCTCCCCATTAGTGTCATCCTGAACAGTCCTAATCTGTAGCTTTGATCTGTATGCATAGCATTATTATTAACATGCTTGCAGGTACCAGCGCTACTACTCTAACCTTGAAACCGCTAACACACCAGATCGCAGTTCATTTTCATTCAAAGCCAACTCCCGAATTTCTCAGGGCTTCATCACATCAGGATCCGCAATGCTGAAGAGGAGGAGGAAATTCTTCTTGCAGGTATCTGCAACACAGACCAAAACAATTTTAACAATCCCTCGTTCTGTCACTAGAACTGTTAGTTCATTATACTCATAGATCACTTTGCATACAACAATCTTTCCTCTTCACCAGGTGAGGCACCACACAGCATCTACAGGGATTATGTCTACACATGATCATGATGCCAGTGTGCAATGTATCTGTCACTTCATGTCGTCAGAAAAACATTTCTTACAAAGAAAAAAAAGTGCCAACGCTCTTGGGCAACATGAGTTCTCCCAAGAGAGAATCAGCCCAAATGTCCTGCAGAGAAATCAACTGTTACTGAAAAGCAGTAGATAATGAAACAATACCAACAGATCACTACTGAAATTACAATGGCCTGCTTAAACTCTCCCCTGAAAGCTTGTCAGTCTGTGCATGCGTCCCCACCAATGAGGCCGCAAATCACAGATCCGACTCCTCACTTCATAATGAATTAATTCATGAATGAACCAGGCTGGAAGAAGAGGACTTTGCACCCCCTGGGGGGACTGAACCTTCAGCTTCCTGTCACCTCCCCAGTGCCCCATCCTTATTCCCACAAAAAATGCAGACAGTGGTGGGGGGGGCGCCCTGACCTTTTCCCTGTTCCCCCCTCCACGCACATGGGTCACCAATGCGTCGGGGAAATGAAACCCTGGGGGAAATGCTGTTTAGTTCTCCACCTGCACTGTATGTAGGAGTCACCATTTTGGGGCACAACTAATTAAGATGGAAAAAAAATGTTATAAATTACAGGTTTGGGGGCAGGATGTGGGGGTTAGAGTGATGCGATTTGTCGTGATCTGTGCCCCGGTTTAAATTTCCTTCAAGAGAATTTTTTTGACCCCACCCCCCGCAAAAGCCCCTTTGGGGTTGAGATAAAACCGAGGCCCATGTGCGAACGCAGCAGAAAACTTGTGCCACAACCCGCCCCGTTTTTTGGGAAGTGTAGGCATTGTGTGCCAGGGGAACAGATGAAAAATTTACAAAATGCATCACAGGGACTGGGATGGGGAAAAAGCCATGTGCTTTTTCCCATTACCCTTGAAAAAAAAATAAAAACAAAAACGAAAGGTTTTCTGTTTCATGAGTAAGAATTTTCCCCAAAAATCAAAAAAATTTCCCCCCAAACAAAAGAAAAATCTGAAAAATACACTGCAGTTTGTTTCTAGGATTTAAAAAAAGGGGGGCCCTGGTTTTGTTTTTAAAATTTTTTGTTTCGGTCATGACTGTGTAAAAATTTGAATGCAAGCGTTTTGATTGTCTTTGAAAGAAAGCGCTAATAAATTTCCCATTCATTATTATTACATACTGTGTCCAAATCAGAGGGTTTTAAGCAAATTGGAATTTTCAAATTTTGCAAATCAATCTTGTTATGGGCAGGGTTTTAGGATGTTGCTGAGAGAGGATGGGGACGCCTAAGGCAGGGGGTTTAAAAGGCTTTTTTCCACGGGAATATTTTCGGGATTTTTCCTTTTTTTTATGTTTCCCTGAAACCCCGGGGAATAAAAATGTTTTGTGTTTTGTTTAAAAGATTCAGCAATATAAATTCCTAATTATCTTACTGAAGACTAAAAAGGCTGTTTTTTACAAGTGGATAGAATAAAAATAATAATGGAATTTATAAAAAGGCTATATCTTGCAAAAACAAATAAAGCGCTTGATAAAACAACCCAAACATAAAACCCAACCCCAATTAACAGAGTTCAAAAATTCAAATGTTAACGCACACATACACAACCATGACGCCGCACGCCACGCAGTTTCATTTGGCAGGGGGGTGGGGTTTTCACTTTTGAAGGCAGGGAAAAAATTTGAGATGAAAAAAAAGGGGGAAAAAATTTAGGTTTGGAATAAATTGCTTGGGGTTGGATTTAAAAGTCCCCATAATAGGCTTTTGGTGAAGAGAGAGAGGGGGGTCTTTCCCCAGAACCAAAAGCGACGGCCACAGTAGACTGGTTGATTGGGGGGTATTGAAAGCAAGGGTATTGCAGCAGACGGAAGTCGAGAAGGAGTGTATAAGTGAAGACTTCACAGAGGTGGGGGTTGTTTTGTGGAGCACTTGTAACAGGGGAAATGATTTTTATAGTTTACTCTCTGTGGCACAGGCACCATGGAGAGATTGGAAGAGAGGAGTTATGTGCTAGATTTTAGTCCAGAGAAAAAGAATGAGACGCAACAGTTTGGATGTTGAATCAGTGGACGGGTACTTTCGAATTGCACTGAACGCGTATTTGATAACACGACTGGAGGTCGGGGTGAATTTTTACTTGGAGTGTGTTGTCATAAAAACCCCAAGATACTTCACAGCAGGGGATAGAGGAATTGACGTATTGCAAAATTCTTTTGATTTTGTGAGGGGAAGGGGGTTTGTGTTTGGTCCCACAAGCAGGGTTTCCGTTTTACGTGTTTAGCTGTAATTGTTCTGTATCATCCTTTTTTGGATTCAAAAGGGCAGTAGTCCCTATTTGTAAAGGGAAGGCAGGTTTCGGGGTACCCGCTAAGAATCTGGTCATAGCTGGAAATGAGGTTGAATGATGCGTTTTTATTTTATGTGAAAGGGAGAGTGAGAGGTGAAAAGAACGGGGCCCCAAAATGTCCCGGGGATCACATTTTTTTCCCTGTGGGGTATGAAGTAAACCGGGGTGAGGGCTGTGCTGTAATACCAACCTGTTTGGAGACGGGACAGAAGAAGGTGTCTTTTAGTGTCAAAGGCGCGAAAAGTCGGAAGAGTGAAAAGGGATTTTCCCTGGGTCGAAGCTTAAAGCGTTTTTAAAGGGTGGGGAAGGGTGGTCCAGTGCTGGGGTTTGGCGCGATGGGCAGCTGGAAAGGTGGAAGAAGATTTTGGAATAAAGGTGGGTTGAGTTTTTTCAGAACAACTTTTTCAAGGACTTTAGAGATAAATGGTGGTTTAAAAAACAGGTTAAAAATCTTCAGAGGTTGGGTTGAGGTCGTCTTTTTGAGTAAGGTGTAACTATTGCAGTTTTGAGATGTGAGGGAAAAAAATTCCCTGAGAAAAGAGATGGTTTACTTTTTTCGTGAATGGGTATGAGCTGGGAAGCATGGTGAGAAGGAAGCGGGTATAGGACGAGATGCATATTTATTGTCATTTCTTTCAAAATTGTCTGATTTCGTCTCGCTTTTTGGATGAAAGAAAATGGAGAGGAATCCCGGGAAAATAGGGATCAGGAGGCGCAGGTTGGAAAGAATCTGACCCCAGTCTGGAGCGTGTTGCGGACTTGGTCAGAGAAAAAAGAAAAAATATGCAGGGAGTTCAGGTGGTGTGGACAGTGGGCGGGGCTTCCCTTTTGCGTCCAAAAGAGTGAGTTGGAAAAAAGGAGTTTCATAGATGTTATTGAAAATTTTGAGATGTATAGTTTGCTTGGCTGAGGGGTTAAGTTTTGATTTGGTTTTGTTTGAAGGGTTAATTTGTTTTTTTCGCCGCGCCGGGCGGGGCGTTTTTCGAAGGTTTCGGCCGGGGGGCCCCCGGGCTATCGGCAGAAAGGGGTCAGTGGGAGGCGCGTGGGCCACGGCATTGGGCCAAGAAAGTGTTGTAGTGTTTAGACGGGTCGTGTGGCAGGGATTTGTTTATAGCGTTCGCAGTTTTGGGAGAGAAAGTTTGGATTCTACCTTGAGATTGCGAGGGGGGACGCACTTTTTTTTGAAAGGGGGTTGCAAGTTGAGAAAGAAAGAATGGCAGAAAGAAGAAAAGCATTCATTAGTGATGGTACGACGTGACGGAGATTGTGATCACCTACCCCTAGCAAAAAAAAATGGGTGTCATGTCTGAGGGTTTTTTGGTAAAAACCCGATGAAATGCAAAAAAAAAAAAAGCCCCGGCCCCGTGTGTACTTTATTCAATGCAGAATGCAGGGAATACAGTTTTTTGCGGTAAAAAATATTAAATATATTTTTTGGGTTTTTTTTTGTGTAGTGACTATTTAAAATTGTAGAAAACTACTTCCCCTTTACAGGGTTGGCAAACGATGTACCGGTGACCAGGGGATCAGGTTAAAAATGCTGTTCTGTAATTAGCGATCCTCCTTTGTGAAGGCCCTTTCTTCCGTGTTTTATACAAGCCATTACTTACTGCCCATCCCGTTTCAAGTCAGGGCATTTTTTGGCCAGATCTGGCTTTTTCATTCCGTGTTTGATACACAGCCCTTATCTATCACATGCCATCATCCCTTTTCAACGGGCCCCTTGTCTGGCCAGATCTGGGGAAAAGCTGAAAGTCACCTCGTGTTGTCTGCAGTCTAACCCTGCTGGGGCGCGGCTTTTTTGCCAGCCCCTCTCCTCTGCCATCTCTGTCCCCAACGCCCCCGTTTTTCTGGAGTACAAAGGGTTTTGAAATGCGTTAACCCAAAAAGAGTTTGATGAGCCAGTTTTATTGCTGTGACCCCCTTGTAGGGGCTAATCGGGAAATTTGCTGTCCCTGGGGGTTTTTCACGTATGACCCCCGCAGAAACGTGTAAGTTTAACTACAAAGACGAACCAGTTTCTGTGATTGGGAAACGTGAGGCGCTTTGTTACCAATCAAAAGCATTTAAGAAAACTTTTTAAATACATTTAATTTTTGAGATACAAAAAAATGGCGTTTTTGATGGCGCCTGTCCGTTCAAATACACGCTGTCTGTTTTTTGGTTTTTCCCGCGTCCTTAGGGGGCACTGCTCACTTGTTTTGCGCCAAAGTTTTTTTTTTAAAAACAGGAATCCTGCAAGGGCACAGCCTAGAAACAACACTGACACTGCACAATCCATTCCCCAGGGACGCCCCTTTTTTACTTACTGGGCCCGTGACCCGGTCCCCCCCCCACCATGAAGCAGAGCCAGCAAGGGGAGGGGAATGTTCAGGGTGGGGGAAAGTGAGGGCCCCGGCGCGGTCAAGGTCAGGGGGCTGGTGGCTTTTTCTTTGACAGGCAAGGTGGGGAGCGGTGGGGGTTCCCGATGTCACTGACCCGTTCCCCAAAACAAACACAGTCACCCCTGACGCAGCAGGAAAACAAACCCCCCCCAGGAATGACAATGAGGGGGAAGGGCAGGAAAGCTAGGGGTCAGACGCTGCATCGGACTGAGGCCAGGTTTGAGCCACCACGGGGCAACAGTTTTTAGGGGTTTTACCCCCGGAGTTCCTCAGTGCGACTCCCCCCCTAAAGCCGGTTTGGATAAGCTGTAAACTGGGACCCCTGTGCAAAAAACACGCAGGATTTGATGCATGTTTTAAAAAATTTTTTCCCCTTTTTAGAAGAGGCCATTTTGTGCCAAAAGGAAAGGGGGGCTTAATAAAAAAAAACCCCCTTGCATCAGTGTCTGTTTTTGAACCCTTCCCCGGGGTGAAATACACTACCCTTAAAATTTTTTTAAAAGGTTCATACGCCAAACTGCCCCTTTGGGGAACCCCCGATCTTAGCTGGGAAACAACCCCCCCCACAGAGTTACCCCAGAACACTGTCCCTTGGGGGTGCCCCGGGGGGCCCGTCATATGAAAGCTCCCCCCCTCTGACTTTGTGCTAGCAATTCCCTTTTTTTTTTTTTAATCCTTTCTTTGTTTCTGCTTGTTTTTTTCTTCCCGTCACCTCCTTTTGTTGTTTTTTGCCCTTTTTGGTCCATTTCCGGGCCCTTTTTCCGAAGACGAAAAAAGGAAAAATTCTCACCAACCCAAAATCAATGCACTGGGCCTGGCTTGTCAGGCACTTAAGTCAGCGAAACTTTTACTCCATCAAAAGACAGACAAAACATCACTTTGAGCGTTTGACAAAGAAGAAATCAACACTGCATGGGGCCGACTTTTATGGGGGGTTGGCTTCGCTTTTTACTGGCTTGCATGACAGTACATTTATTTGCCACTTTTTTACACAATTAATTCGCAACAACAAAAAAAGGGTTTTTTTCGCATCGGGGCATTACTAATGCATGAAGTAGATTGGAAAAACTGATTTTCGTCTGCCTATATTTGGGGCAGCCAAACTCACAAGTGATCATTTTTGATAATAGAATCTCGCAGCAATAAAGAAGAAGAAAAATATGTTCTTTTGAGCCCGAAAGGGTAGAGCCGGAGCTTATCCCCCTTTCGTAGCGTTTAAACGAATTGATGGTTTTTTACCCCCCCTGTGACAGGCCAAATCTTCGCCCAAAACTTACCCAAGAAGGGGACCCCCTTTAACTGGGTGGAGTGAGGGAAAAAGGAGAAATGTTTTCCCAAGGACACCACCACGACGGGGGTCAAACCGCGACCTTGGGTCCCAGTTTACCGCCCAAAACCCCTCGACCAGGGCCCCCGCAGCAATAAAGCAAATGCTTTTTAAAGCTTTCGTGCTGTCATTTGCAAGAAGGGGGGCCCGTGTCATCCCAGAAATGACTCCATTAATCACACCCCACATTCGTGGGGTGGTTGACATTTTGCAACTGCGGGGAATTTTTTTTCCCTTTATCATTTTCGGGCCCTTAACATTGTGTGTTGTGATTTTTCAACACAAATAAACAACCAATTTTAAAAGGGGAAAAATCATTATTTATTGTAATGATAAAAATTAATTAATATTATTCATATTCCTAATCCTGGCAAGAGCGTTTGTTCTTCAGGGTTTTTGTCCCCCAATAAATGTGATATCAGACTGGGAGTTGTATTGGGGGGGGGGGGGGGTATGTGTGTGTGCATGTGTGTATGTATGTACATGTGTGAGTTCATGCGTGTGTGCGTGTATGAGTGTGTACATGATTTTTGGTATGTGTGTGTAGGTGCATGTGAGTGATGTGTGTGTATGAGTGTACGTGCGTGCATGTGTGTGTGACAGAGAGAATGTGTGTGAAATATAAGCACGTGAGCATCCAGTGCATGCGTGGTGAGTGTGTATGTCTATGTGTTGTGTGTGAGTGAAAGTGTGTGTGTGTGTGCACGCATGCGAGTGTTTGTATATGTGTGTGCTTGCTTTAGCGAGTGTGGCACGCAAGCATGTGAGTGTGTGCGTGCCTGCTGGTGTGTGTGTGCGTGTGTTTATGTATGTGTGAGTCAGTGTGTGTGTGTGTGTGGTGTGTTTATGTATTGCGAGTCAGTGTGTGTGTGCGTGTGGGTTTTTGTATGTGAGTCAGTGTGTGTGAGTGCGTGTGTGTGGTTGTGGTTTATGTATGCGTGAGTCAGTGTGTGTGAGTGGTGTGTGTGTGTGTGTTTATGTATGTGTGAGTCAGTGTGTGTGTGCGTGTGTGTGTGTGTGTTTATGTATGTGCGAGTCAGTGTGTGTGAGTGCGTGTGTGTGGTGTGTTTATGTATGTGCGAGTCAGTGTGTGTGAGTGCGTGTGTGTGTGTTTTGGGTTTTTGTATGTGCGAGTCAGTGTGTGTGTGTGGTGTGCGTGGTTTATGTATGTGCGAGTCAGTGTGTGTGAGTACGTGTGTTTATGTATGTGTGAGTCAGTGTGTGTGGTGTGTGTGCGTGTGTTTAGTATGTGCAGTCAGTGTGTGTGAGTGCGTGTGTGTGTGGGGTGTGGGGTTTATGTATGTGCGAGTCAGTGTGTGTGAGTGCGTGTGGGGTGTGTGTTTATGTATGTGCGAGTCAGTGTTGTTTAGTGCGGTGTGTGTGTGTGTTTATGTATGTGCGAGTCAGTGTGTGTGAGTGGTGTGCGCGCTCGCGCGTGTGGTGTGTGTTTATGTATGTGCGAGTCAGTGTGTGTGAGTGCGTGTGTTTATGTATGTGCGAGTCAGTGTGTGTGAGTGCGTGTGAGTGCGTGTGTTTATGTATGCGTGAGTCAGTGTGTGTGAGTGCGTGTGCGCGCTCGCGCGTGTGTGTGTGCGCGCGCGCATGTGGTGTGCATGCGTGGCACGCGCACGTGTGTATGCCTATACGTGTATGTAAAGTTTGTGGGGTGAGTTAACAGCTATGAAACAAACTGCTAAGGAGAAAATGAGGAGAAAACAACTTAATTGTAGTAGATGGTTAGACTACAGGGGTTTAACATCAGAACTTTTTTCACAATCTTCAACGAGTCAATAATAACAACTAGAATAGAACTCCACAATTAACTAACAATGGAACTATAACACGCAGAAAGATTTGGACTATGGATATGATTACACAAAATAATGTGGATATGTGCGCAAAGTGGAAGAAAAGGCAATTGGAGAGGTATGCAGAACAAGTCATAAATGACTGACTTGAAAACAGAACGATCAATCACAGGAAGATTTCAGATTCAGATTCAGAATATGTTATTGCCATTTAACTCATGTAGACTTACTTGACACAACAAAAACATCAATGATAATTATTATCTATTTGGGCTAAAGGTGATGTACACTAAAAACATGTTGCATTCTACTTCTCATTTTTTCTTTTTTCAAAACACTCATACACATATCTGATGCTATCTGCTTGATATATGTCAACTGTGATTATGTCACTTAATCTATGTACACAGTTTTTGCGTTCTTTGTCTTTCGTTTTGATATTTAATAAAAATTATTCTGAGTTATCATATATAAAAACATTCATCGGGTAACTGAATTTCATCTTCTCTATTTTTGTTACAGTATCTACTTTTCTGTCTCTCTGGATATTTTTTGGTGCTCCTTTTTCTATCATAATTAGTGAGAGCTTGTACGAAATTTCAATAGTCTCCTTCTGGGTTTTGTTTTATAGTTTATTTAAATATGGTTCAGTCTGTAGTCTGGGTAGAATAATATCAATGTTAGTTTGCCAACTTTTCTTTGGTTGATCCTCAAAATGTGGTAAGACATGTCTCTAAAACTTTTTCTAATAGTCTTATCTCAATCGATGTACTTTAAGAGTACTTTGGTTTTCAGACATGTTTGAATCCAATTGTGTACAAATATTTTTAACTGCTGTTGATTCATTTTAACGTTTGTATTCTTCTGATACAATAATCGTATATCTATTCTATATAAGGTCGGTTTTTGATTCTGTCAATTAATCCAAAGGATTTATCTGGCATATGATTTTTTAAGGGTCAGTGGAAATCTATCCTATTTCACAAAAAGTGGGTAGTACTTATGCCTTTTTTATGAACGCCTAGTATTTGTTTACAAAAATTTTACATGAAAATCTCTTACAACTGATGGATAAGCAACCAGAAACAGTTTATTTAATATGAAAATTTGTTCCCATTAAAACAAAAAGAAACCAAACTTCTGCTCCATTAGGTTAATAGGGGTTATCAGGAAGTCGAAAATAAAGGCCCATTATTCTGTAGTCTTTAAATTTTGTCCATGAAATGCTTTTTAAAGGGTTTAATTGCTTGTTTCACTAAATGGTTTCGTGTTGTTGAAATTTCCGTTAAGTAAGAAAAAGATACCTAGATATTTATAGGTTTCTCTACTGTTTCAATTACATGTTCTAACATTTAATGAATTGGAATTTTAGGAGGTGCCGCGTACAGCTATTACTTTGTTTTTGCTTTGTTTTTCTTTAAACCTCAAATTTGCAACAATATTCTAGCAGTTTATTCTGTTTAGTTTGAAGACTGTTTTGCTTGTTGATTAGTAATGCTAGATCATCAGCTAGAGTAAACAAGAATTATGTCTTTTGCGGTTTATATATGGCGAATCTTTCTCATCAATATGTTGATATGTCATTGCATATACATTAAATAATGTTAGAACTTATGTATTTCCCTGTTGTACCCCATTTAGACTATGATTTCCTGTCTGTTTGCCTCGTTTTTTTCTGTAAATATTGTTGATTGTGGAAATACATGGTTTTAAGGACATTAAAAGTTTTGCCTGTTATTCTATTTCGTTTAAACTTTATAAGAAGACCCTGTTCCAAAATTATATAAGCTTTCTGAAAATTACAAGCAGCAATAAAGTTCTTTTCGTTTTTACTTTTTGTGGACACTATCACATTAATTGTTAAGTAGGAAGATATGGTCCATTGTTCTGCTTGCTTTTCTGAAACTAGCGTGTTCTTGACATTACTTATTGTTATTTTCTAATTCAGAATTCTATGGTGAGTTTTGAAAAAATGTTTTTCCATGTGTTTGTCAACGTCTATTCCTCTGTAGTTTTCTGGGTTTGTAGACGCATCCGTTTTTTATATGAATTGGAACTTCACTCGGATTAATCTATACCATTTCTATACTAAATTGAACATATGCCACTTTGTCTCTATACTTAAGACGAACTGATTTGTCATTTCGTTAGTCATTCTTATCCATCTTTTCAGGCAATTTTATAATTTTTTTTTAGCCTTTTGATTTGGTTTTTGTACTTTCCACCTTGTCATTTGAATCTAGGAATGGGTTATTAGATACTTTCTAATCATAGTGCTCGATTTGTACTTGCTTTTTTGCGGTTCTGGGGATTCATTTTGCGGTTCTTTCCAATAAGTGTTTTTAAAGTGTTCCAGTCCATTTACTTGTTACTAATATGTTTAGGAATGCTTTAATCCATCATCTTCGCTTTCTTTTAATTTTTGTAAAGCTTTACAATATACTTGGATCTTTGTCAATGGCATATGTTGTTGTGTACCAGTGAATGTTTGAGATTTTCTATTTTCTTTTTATTAAAGTATATACTGTTTTCTTTTCATGAAATATTTTGTCTAAGTTCAGGTTTTTAGGATTTCCTATTGATTGCATTTCGTAAAGACTTTACTTCTTTTCTCGATTGTTACATTCTGAGTCACACCATTTTTTATTGTGTTTATTTTTTCTTACAGGTTTTGACTTTCTGGTTTCAAGCTTAATTGTGCTACTATGAGAAAGATAATCAGACAGTTGTTGGAACATTCATTGACTACGTTGTTGAATCAGGGCTGCTTATTGTATTTGTTTCATATGTATTTTGTTGGAGTTTTTATTGGAGCTATGTGTCGCTTGTATTTGATGGTAGTAGAAGTGTTTTTGCAATTGTTCTTTGGAATTTTATTCCCTACAAAAACTTGTTTTGTGGTGGTAAATCTTTAGGTAATACATCTGCCTTGTTGTCTCTTACTATTTTGATAGACTTCCGCAATGTGTTTTGTCTATATCTTAGTTTTTTATATCTAAATCAAGAGGGACAATGATAGAGGTTCCATCTAAATTGTTAACTTTCATATGATTCAATCTTTCATAAATGATTTTGAACAAATGAAAATAATCCACAACATAACCTTGAGGTTGAAAGCATGTAAATCTACACTGTTATCTCTAATGTTCGGTTTTAATAGTACAATGATTGTTATACAAATAATTAGCTAATAGTCTACCTATTTTTTGTACAAGTCAATTCATTGACACCTTTGATAACATTGGTCATATTCATTTTTCAGGTAAATTGTAGTAACTTGGTTCTGGATTATTTTCTATAAAGTCTGTCAGTCTTCCTGATCGCGATTTGATTCCGCACAGTATTATTTCTGGACCGCTTTCAGAAAAAATTTCTGTATTGTTCTAAATTTTTTTTTTTTTTGTGTATGGACTTTTCAAAGAAGAAAAATAGTGGAATATATGCAATCCTATGAAAATATTCTTGTTTTATTGTTTTGATGAGTTTACCTGCATCTTTTGATTCACACAATATTCTTGAATATTTTGATACAAATTTTATACTTTTTCGATAATTTCTTAATGAAAACTGTAATACATCCTGAAGCACTGACAGATCTATTTCTTTTGGTCTGCAGTAATGCCACAGACATATCTTGTAGAGTTACATCTTCTACGTTTTTTGATCTTAATGTGTTTTCTAGTAATATTATTACTCGTATAATATCAACATGTCTTTTGTATGTTGTTACGTCTCTTAGTTTGTTTATGTTAATCCTTCCACTTTTCATTTGATACTTAAATATTCCATGATCACATTTCTCATGTTTAACTCATTTGTTGATCTATTACTTTTTGTGAACCAGAGCTCTTTTCAATGTTGTAAAAAACAAATTATGTGCATATATTTTAATGATTTATAGCTGGGGTTTTCTGTTTTATATTCTAACTATTGAAATTCTTTTCATTTTATAATTGTTTAACTGTCTTGATCCAAAACACTAACGGCAACAAAAAATATTATATGAAATATTACATCTTCTAAGAGAGAACTTTTACATTAGAGTGGTATTCATATTAACTTTAATTAAACGAACTGACAACTTATCCGTTGTTCGATTAAAAAAAAATTAAAAATTAGTAAAATGATAAATGTGTTCAAAAGACATTAATGGACAAGATTTCTGTGTTGATATCATTGCATTGAGTGCTGGTTTTGTGTGTGGACGTTGTGTGTGTGTGGTGGAGTGCGTGGGCGTGTGTGCGTGTAACCTACTTACTTTCTATATTTACCATCTTTGATCTGTTTATTCTTACAACAATGTAGATTCTACTTATGCATATAAAGTGTTATAGGGCTAAGTACCTTAGTATCAACAATTGAGATCAAGAAGATTTTTTTTTTTTTTTTGAAGGACGTAGTTTCGTCATCTTGGCGACAGGATGTACTTTGTGTCTGGTACCATGTGAGAACAGAGCAGAATGGAAGGCCAAAGGGAAAGTCCTGTGGGGACAGATAATCCGTACCAGCAGGGGAGATAATACGGGGTGGTATGGATTAAACCGTACCCATGGTAGAAAGTGTTTTAAAATTGGTACGGTCAGCAGATTCTAGACGCTGAAATGTGCATGACAAATCTGGGCAGAATGGTCTGAGTTACAGCATGGTAGAGTGATTGAGCAATGATAGCTGACAGACGCAGGACAGCAGACAGAAAAGTGTGCACAGTATTTGACACAGACTACCTCCCCCCCTCAATAAATAAAACAAACCCAACCCAAATCAAAAATCAAAAGACAGACCGCACATGAATCTGTCTGAAGACTCTCAGGTCTTTGTCGTTCTGCATCCTGAATTTGCTTCCTCTTCTCTGTTCCGCCTGGACTGGTCAGCGTACCTCACTCCATGTACTTGTCAACATCCTACACACTCTTCCTGTCTCCAAGGGACCACAGAAACGTCCTCCTGAGGTTGGCAGTGATCAGGAACGACAGGAATTGTCTCCGGCTGCCTGCTTTCCGCCTGTGGATGGGCTTGTGCCTGCATCAACATACGTCCATGTCTTCAGTCAGCATACGTTTGTACTGAGGAACAATACAGTGTTCCACAAGTCAACCCATACACACACACACATTTTACACTAACACACAACTGAAGCCATGACTACAACACACAGGTAAACGGACACACCCACAAGGAAAAGCTCTCAACTCAGCAGCAGGATAACTGGAGTCCTAAAGCCACATTCCAACTTCAGTGATGATGTCTAAACACGGCACCAGTGTGCAGAGTTTGGGGGGGGGGGGTGGGTTGTTGGGGGGGGGGGGTTTGAGGGGGGGTGTTTTTTTGGGGGGGGTGTTTGTTGGGGGGGGGGGTTTTGTGGTCCTTGTTCTGACCAGCAGGACGGGCCTCCCTCCCTCCTCTTCCAAAAGGCAGACGCCTCAACAGGCTTCCAGTTCAACATGTGCGCAGCATGTTCTGCCTGCATGGACACAGGGGGCCTGGGTTGACACCACAGTCTCACCCAAAGCACTTTCAGGGGAATGGAGTCAGCACTGATGTTAACTCCAGGAAAAAAAACCACAACCCCCTTGAGCGGGCGTTCAGTACTGGCTTAAACCCCGGGCCCTTTCCCCACTGTGAGGGCAATGCTCTGACCCCCGACGCCATCCTGTCCCCCATCACGTTTAAACATGTCCCTGTCTTGCCCACCCTGATGTCAGCTGTGTGTTTCTGTTCTCCTCTCTGTCCAACACTCTTGAATCTAGCAGCACCTTGGCTGTGGCCAACCCAGTGTGCTGTGGGTGTGACTGGCTCTGTCCATGTGGGTGTGGGCCATCATAACCAGTCACTGACATCAGGTCACCACATCCTGGTGCTCATTGCCTGACAAGAGCCAATCACATTTTATAAAAATAACCCCCCCCCCCTCCACCCCAAACTGTTGGAGCTGCCTTCTCTGCCCACACATGGCGGTGTGTGCACAACGCTGGCCCCTAGTTCTAGTTCTAGCTGCTGCAGCAACACAAGTCCAGCTGATCAGGAAGCAGACGGACACACTGCAAGATCACAGCGTCCAGGACAGCCATGACCCACAAGATACAGTGATAATTCACCACAACAGGAGATGAGGAGAATAATTATCTCCTTGAAAAACCCTCAGGCCTCCACAAGTTACAACAATGTGAGGAGGGAAAAAAAGCCCCGAGAAAAAGATGAGTAAGTTAGACAAAAAGATAAGAGCTCAGAGTCAGCCATTTAGGTCATGAACTTAGTCATGTTGTGTTAGCTAGTCAATATTGCCACTGTATCTTTTGTCATGTATATCTATCTATATGTATATATATATATAGATCTATATATATATATATCCAATCACACACACTCAAACAGAACCAAACTCATCAACACTGAAACAAAAGGCACAGAAACCTAGAAAGCAAAAAACCTGATCAGATCATCTTTTAAACAATGAGGACTAAAGGTTAGGTGCTCTCTGAACCCAGGTATAAATATAAATAAATGTATATATATATAATTAAACAGATCTTCACATCACTCAGGTAAAACTCTCACTATCTATAAAAGATGCTCACCACAGTTGTCTCTTCTTCTTGTCCACTCCTTGCTCATGGATCTGCACTTTCTTCTGCACAACAAATTACAGACGTCACTGTCATTACACATCACTCCACATTCTACCACATTGTGTGTGTGTGTGTCTGTCTGCCCTGTCTGTCTGTGCGTGTATTTCATTTAATTTATTTATTCTATCTTATTTTTCTATTTCAAGAATAATGCAATCAGCACTCCTAAACTTTTGTTTACATCCAGTCCCCTGTGTATGGAGTCTTGTCAATTTTGTCAACCGTTCCAACCAACACAAAACTGCCTACTGACTACTCTTCAGAAAAGCAGAACAGGTTTTAACATGACTACAACTTACAATATATTCTGTGTATGTGTGTGTGTGTGAGAGAGAGAGTACATGTCTGTGTGTGTGTCACTGTGTGTGTTCACTGGTGCGTGTCACTGTGGCGTGGGGTGTGTGTGTGTGGGGTGTGTGTGTGCGTGTGTGTGTGTGGTGTGTGTGTTTACTGTGTGTGTCCACTGGGTATGTATGTGTGAAATTACTATAAAATATTTCTATCCATTTACAAACTCCATGTTGAAAACCAAATCCCTTTAAAGTACTTAAACATGAAATCCCAACTAACTGAGTCAAATGCTTTTTCAAAATCAATGTTCAACAAAAGTCCAGGTAAATGATGTTTTTTTAAGTAAGCTATTGAACATAAATAAGTGAATATTGTCACCGATATATCTATCCTTTTTCCCTTAGAAACCAGTTTGATTTTTCATTAATATGTTTGGGTAATACATTTTTCAAACGGTTAGCTATGCATGATATCCAATTTTATACACAAAGTTTTTAAAAAAGATATCCGTCTCCAGTTCTTTACCAAGTTTCTTGGCTTGTCTCCTTTGGGATACATGGATTATGCCTGGCCTTTGAACACAAGTTAGTTCTCCCTTTTTTTTATCCAGCATTTAATGCTCTCACTACAAAATACTTTACCCCCAAAGTATTAAAGATCGCAGTGAACCATCTGTACCTGGACTTTTATGTGTTCATATTGTTAACCGCCCCCCAAATGCCTCTTTACTTAATTCCCCCTTCGGATATTTGTTTTACATCATTGTGAAATACATGTTACAAAGTATTTATTGAAATGTCTACCTTAGAGTGTTATATAACCAATATAAAAACTTTTAACTTATGCAAAATATCTTTCTGATGTTTAGCATATTACAATATCAGTAGTGCAAATGTTTTTATTACACAGTGCTTTTTTCTAAAATACAGAAATAATATCGCTTTATCTCCTTCAGTATCTAATCTTACTCTCAATCTTAAAAGCACCCCTCTATTCTTTTTTCCCTTATATTTTTAACTGTTCTTTCTTT
Organism: Rapana venosa; assembly: GCA_028751875.1. Taxonomy (NCBI): domain Eukaryota; kingdom Metazoa; phylum Mollusca; class Gastropoda; order Neogastropoda; family Muricidae; genus Rapana; species Rapana venosa. The sequence goes on from CM054150.1 coordinate 63,384,558, forward strand.
GATTCTATACTTCGACATCTTCCTATTTTTATTTCCTTGTTTTCAGTTGCTGTATGTCTTTCATTATTTTAGGTTCTTCTTCATTCGTTTTTCTTTTTTTCATGGTAGCATAGGAATTAGTGCTGATCTCATTTTCATTAACAGAAAGTCAAGGAACAAGTCGTCAGGGATTACAAGTTGCAGTTCAGATAAAGGGATAGTGTCTAATGTTTCTCTTGGGTATGGACTTGCTACATAATCTTCTATAAGTATAACAGTCTTAAGTTAATCTCTTCGTTAATTTTGTCTAGGTACGATTTGTCTTTCAACAGAGATGAATTGAATTTCCAGAAGGTATTACATTTAGAATTATGGCTAAACTTCAACTGTAACATAATCATGGAATGGTCTGTCCTGTATCACTGTAACATAATCATGGAATGGTCAATCCTGTATCACTGTAACATAATCATGGAATGGTCTGTCCTGTATCCAAACTCAGTATCCGCATCTCTAACAAAAGAGACAACTTCATCTGAAATGAGAAAAAAATCAAGTCTAGCCTGCTGCAATGGGTTATTTCTTCTTCATGTGTATCTAGGACAATCCTGGTTTAAATCTCTCCAGATATCATTTAAGTCTAATTCATTTATCATATTTTTTACTACAGTTTAGCTCTAGGATTATTGATATTTCTGTATTATAGTAATCCTTTCCGGGTTGAGCCCAAATTGAAATCTCCCCCTATAAATGTTGTTAAAACAGCTTGCTTTTTTACTTTTTCTGTCAAGATATTTTACAATTCGGATCGTCTCTATTTGGACCATAGGGTATCAACAAGGGGAAAGTCGTTTTTCCCTTTAATTTCGCTTTAGCCATGATACTGTTTCCTCCTTACCTTTCCCAAAATTCTTTTCTTTAAAACTCAAAATTATTATTAGAAAGAATGGCTTTCCCTCCAGCATTAGAAGCAAAGGCTGGAAAATAGGCTAAATACCCCT
>CM054150.1:63386037-63408537 GCA_028751875.1 Rapana venosa
CCCAAATGTCTATCCCCCTGCTAAAGTTCGACCTGTGTGAGTTTTGTGTGTGCTTTTGTAAACATTACTTTGACATTTTATTTCATAGATGTTTTCTGCAGCGCACCATGTTTGTAAGTATCTGTTTGTCTAAACTATTGATTATTTGTCATTGATTGCATGACTGTGTAAGATTAGGTTGAATGCATGAACTTTGATTTGTCTTTACAAGATATAGCCCTATATAAGTTCCATTTATTATTATTATTATTATTATTAAGAGTGAGCCAGAAAACAACATGCTACAGGGCACATTCCTGACCTGTGCTACACACACCGACTGTGGAGAAATTTGACCTCCCGGCCGGTCCGCGGCATAGACGCCTGAAAACGATGCCTTTTGACTGCTTTCTCATTATTACCACACTTTTGCTTTGAAACTGCAATGGCAGAAACGAGCAGATCTGCCGATAATGAAAATAGCAAGAAGGAAAAGAAAATAGGTCTCCAGTGTGCCAACGTTGACAGGTGACAGCAATGGGTAATAATAATAATAATAATATATGGAATTTATATAGCGCTGAATCTTTGTAAAAAAAAACACAAACAAATCGAAGTGGTTACCCCCCCTCCCCCCCCCCCCCCCCCCCCCCCAACAACACACCAATTCACATTCACAATTTGTGCTTTCTGTGATGTGAGAGACTGAGAGAGAGAAAAACAGAGAGAGAGAAACAGAGAGAGAAAAACAGAGAGAGAGAAACTGAGAGAGAGAAACAGAGAGAGAGAGACTGAAAGAGAGAGAGAAACAGAGAGAGAGAGACTGAAAGAGAGAGAGAAACAGAGAGAGAGAGAGACTGAAAGAGAGAGAGAAACAGAGAGAGAGGACTGAAAGAGAGAGAAACTGAGAGAGAGACTGAAAGAGAGAGAGAAACAGGAGAGAGAGAGACTGAAAGAGAGAGAGAAACTGAGAGAGAGACTGAAAGAGAGAGGGGAAACAGAGAGAGAGAGACTAAAAGAGAGAGAGAAACTGAGAGAGAGACTGAAAGAGAGAGAGAAACAGAGAGAGAGGACTGAAAGAGAGAGAGAAACAGAGAGAGAGAGACTGAAAGAGAGAGAGAAACAGAGAGAGAGGGGAAAGAAACTGAGAGAGAGAAAAACTGAGAGAGAGAGAGAGAGAGGGGGGGGGGGGGGAAGAAAGTGAGAGAGAAACTGAAAGAGAGAAACTGAGAGAGAACTCGAACTCGAACTGGTTTATTCAGTATAGGCCATGGCCCCTTACTGAAGGGGGTACAATACACCAGTTTCAAAGCCAAACAGTGGCCTGGTGTTCCAAAACTTCATCTGTAAACATGTCATTTACAATAATGTGTAGATCAACATAAAGCACAAGATATCTTTGACAGTAAATGGTTCAAATAACCTGAAAAGGAAAATCTTCGTTGTTTGATTATGTTCGTTTCAGTTGTGTCATCTATCTATAAACTTTATACAAATCAGCAGATAATAAGATATAATCATAACACTTTTACCTGTGTCTGATAGACATAAAACAACCATGATCAAATCCAGCAAATTACCAAGTTATAGTACATACATTCAGACTTATACATATATTTATCAAATATTTGCCATATTTCCACACTACACACTCACCGGAGCAACTGTCATCCAAGCATGGTGACGTGCCTGTAATACTAAAACAATGAGAAACTTTATCTATGATATCTGGGGCAATAGTTACAGTCAATTTAAGTAAATCTCTTTTCTTCAATACATGCACATCTTAAAGCTCTAAAATCTTATCTTCAACGATCTTTCAGACATAAGCATACCCCTATTAACATCAAAATGATTTTCTAGTATTAGATGAACACAATCATATAATACATCCTTTTCCAAACCTTCATGACCTTTTGATAAAATGAACATACGAACATTACTTCAGCGATGTTTTATTCCTTTAATGTATTACAAAAGTTCCTTCTTGATCCAACAGTTTATCTTTCTAGACCTTTCGTTTAAGGATTGAACAGCTAGCTGGTTTCTAATGCACTGCAGTTGTAAGAAAAACAACAACAACAACATGTTCAACTATAAATTTCCAACAAAAGTTTCCATACAGTATCTGGTAACCACCATCATAAAGTAACAACACTTTTTTTAATCGTTTATCTCAGACACCAACCTATTGACATTCCAAGGCCCACAGTAAGCACAATATGGATTTCATTTTGATTTGATTTCTCTCTCTCTCTCTCTCTCTCTCTCTCTCCTCTCTCCCACACACACAACACACGTCCCACACACACTTTGCGCGCGAGCGCACACAGCGCGCACACACACAAAACACAAAACACATTAGCATTCCCCTATATTTTCTCTCAAATAGTAAGGCCCTAAGTTCTTTATAACTGTTTGGTGCTTAGGTAAAAGGGAAAGGTAAAGGTGTCCCCATAACCTATAAGGTCGTAGGGGAGCGAGGCGTCAGAGACCTCACTTCTCTAGGCCAGCATATTGAGGGCGGCGCCCATCTCCTCTCCCTCGCTGCTTTACTTCCCTGACCCTAAAGAGGGGAGGTACCCATTTACAGCTGGTGAACGGGGAACTGTACTGAAGCCAAGGCGGCGAAAACGGTCACCCATCCAAGTGGTAACCACGCTCCACGCTGCTTAACTTGGCTGGGGGAAAGCGAGTGCTCCGACCACTGAAAGGTCATTTTTTTGGCACACAACTACGTGCGCGCGCCGCAAGACCCCACACATACTCGCATGTCCACGCAACAAGCGCGCGCGCGCACAACCGCCACACACTGCATCACACACAAACATACACTAATACATACACACACACCGCAACGCATGCAACTCACGCACATATACATGCACACACTCCCACACACACCACCGAAAAGGCCCGTGTGCGAACGCACGCAAACATCTTGCGCCACGTTAATCCTGTTCGCTTTCGTAACGTTTAACAGAACAGAACACTTGAATAGGCCCCAAAACATACGGGATGGAAATCAGTGCGAAAAGACCAAACTGATACTAAAAACACCAACGGGATTAGCACGATATCAGGTTAATGACCAGAAGCTGGAAACAGTTCAAACTCAAGTACCTGGAGCCATTGATCAGACCAGGGATCCAGCCAGAAGTAATATGCAGAACTGCACAACAATAACAGCTTTGTCAAAACAAACACCACTGGGGAGATAAAAATATCTCCCTTATCTTCCAAGATCAACTAATGCCTCCCTTGTCATATCCATATTTCTATGCCTGTGAAATCATGGACCCTGAAATGCAGATTTGGAGAGAAGAGTAAAAGGCGGTGGGGATGAGATGCTTTCGGAAAACTCTTGGCCCATCTCCTACAAGACCACTAAGCAACGAAAGCGTGAAAACAGAATCCACAAACCATTGACCCTAATGAAACCTTCTAACGATCGTGAAAAAACGTAAACTTAAATGGTATGGCATGTCACAAGATCCAAAGGACTTGCAAAGACAGTTCTACAAGGCACTGTCCAGGGAGGAAGAAGAAGAGGCAGACCAAGGAAGAGCTGGGAGGATAACATCAGCGAATGGACAGGCCTAGAACTCAACAAAACCCTGAGAAAGGCAGAACAGAGAGAGGAATGGAGGGAACTGGTTGTTGAGTCTTTGAGGGTGCCCCCACGGTCGTCAGACTACGGGACAGATAGATAGATAGAGATAGGCCATTGTGGGCCGGTGGGAACAGATGACAATTTACAACACCGCACACACACACGGGGACTAATTGTAATAAAGCACATAAGTGCTTATTCCATAATCCTCGATGTAAAAGAATAAGATAAGACAGGCACACACATAATAACACAATTTCTCTGATCTATTTATACACACAAGCGCACATACACTCACAAACGCCCACAATTATTTCACTCATATACTCACACTCTCTCACTAACTCACTCATTCACACTCAACTCACACACACACACACACACGCGCGCGCGCGGCGCGCACACATACACACACTCGTACATGCACACACATGTCTGGACTATTGCAATTCTCTTTTGGCTGGTCTGCCAGCATCATCTATCCACTCCCTTCAATGTATACAAAACTCCGCAGCTCGACTAGTCCTCAGAAAGAAAACTCTGAGCACATTACCCCTCTCTTGCGATCTCTCCACTGGCTGCCTGTGCCACAGAGAGTAAATTATAAGATCAGTACCCTCTGTTACAAATGTCTCCACAAAACAGCACCCTCCTACCTCTGTTAATTTTCTTAACCTGAACACTCCTTCACGTTCCCTCCGCTCACTGCAGATACCTTGTGCCTACGAATACCTAGATTCAGCCAATCTACCATTGGCCGCTGCTCTTTCTCTATTTCGGGTCCATCGACCTGGAATGAGCTCCCTCTCTCTCTTCGCCAGAAACCTAGTTATGACACTTTTAAATCCGGCCTCAAGACATATTTATTTCAAACCTAAGATTTCCCCCTCCTGTTTCATATCAGAACTATCCCACCCTTCACTAACCCATGTCCTATCACCCTGCTAAAGTATATGACCTGTGTGCGTGTGTGTGTGTGTGTGTGTGCGCTTTTGAAAAACATTTGACTATTGCAATTTTATTTCATAGATTTGGTCTGCAGCGTACCATGTTTGTAATATCTGTTTGTTTAAACTATTGCTTGTTCGTCATTGGTTGCATGACTGTGTAAGATTAGGTTGAATGCAAGCGCTTTGATTTGTCTTTGCAAGATATAGCGCTATATAAGTTCCATTTATTATTTTTATTATGCAGACTGAGGACTGGGTCACTGAGGAACTGGGTTTCCAGTTCTTCTCTTCACCGCCCCATTGTCTAGAGGGCTCCAGTGTCAGGCTGTATGGGCCATCAACAACCTTTATCTTTGTCATTGTCATTGTCTGTCTCTCTCTTTCTCTCTTTGTCTCTGTCTCTCTCTGTATCTCTCTGTCCTCTGTCCTCTCTCCATCTCTCTCTCTCTCTTCTCCCCCTCTCTCCCCGGGCCCTCTGTCTCTCGGTCTCTCCCTCTCTCCCCCCCCCCTGTCTCTCTCTCTCTCTCTCCGCCCTCTGTCTCTCTCTCTCTCTGTCTCTCTCTCCCCCCTCTGTCCTCTCTCTCTCTCTCCGCCCTCTGTCTCTCTCTCTCTCTGTCTCTCTCTCCGCCCTCTGTCTCTCTCTCTCTCCTCCACCCTCTGGCTCTCTGTCTCTCTCTCTCTCCGCCCTCTTCTCTCTCTCTCTCTCTCCCCCTCTGGTCTCTCTCCTCCGCCCTCTGTCCTCTCTCTCTCTCTCTCCGCCTCTGTCTCTCTCCCCTCTCCGCCCTCTGTCTCTCTCTCTCTCCGCCCTCTGTCTCTCTCTCTCTCTCTCCACCCTCTGGCTCTCTGTCTTCTCTCTCCGCCCTCTGTCCCCCCCTTTTCTCTCTCCGCCCTCTGTCTCTCTCTCTCTCCGCCCTCTGTCTCTCTCTCTCCCTCTCCGCCTCTGTCTCTCTCTCTTTTCTCTCTCTCTCTCTCCGCCCTCTGTCTCTCTCTCTCTCTCCGCCCCTCTGTCTCTCTCTCTGTCTCTCTCTCCGCCATCTGTCCTCTCTCTCCCACCCTCCTTCTCTCTCCTCCCCTCCCGCCCTCTGTCTCTCTCTCTCCTCTCCGCCCTCTGTCTCTCTCTCTCTCCGCCCTCTGTCTCTCTCTCTCTCCGCCCTCTCTCTCTCTCTCTCTGTCTCTCTCTCCGCCCTCTGTCTCTCTCTCTCTCTCTCCGCCCTCTGTCTCTCTCTCTATCCGCCCTCTGTCTCTCTCTTTCTCCGCCCTCTCTCTCTCTCTCTTCTCTCTCTCCGCCCTCTGTCTCTCTCTCTGTCTCTCTCTCTTTCCCCCAATCTGCCCTCTCTCTCCGCCCTCTGTCTCTCTCTCTCTCTCCGCCCTCTGTCCTCTCTCTCTCTCTCCCCCCTCTGTCTCTCTCTCTCTCCGCCCTCTGCTCACTCTCTCTTCCCCCCTCTCTCTCCTCTCTCTCTCTCTCTCTCCGCCCTCTGTCTCTCTCTTTCTCCGCCCTCTCTCTCTCTCTGTCTCTCTCTCCGCCCTCTGTCTCTCTCTCTCTCTCCGCCCTCTGTCTCTCTCTCTATCCGCCCTCTGTCTCCCTCTGTGTCTCTGTCTTTCTCTCTCCGCCCTCTGTCTCTCTCTTCCGCCCTCTGTCTCTCTCTCTGCTCTCTCTCCCCCCTCTGTCTCTCCGCCCTCTGTCTCACTCTCTTTCTCTCTCCTCTCTCTCCCCCCTCTTCTCTGTGTCTCTCTCTCTCCGCCCTCTGTCTCTCTCTCTGTCTTTTCTCTCCGCCCTCTGTCTCTCTCTCCGCCCTCGTCTCTCTGTCTCTCTCTCAACGCCCTCTGTCTCTCTCTCTGTCTCTCTCTCCGCCCTCTGTCTCTCTCTCTGTCTCTCTCTCCCCCCTCTGTCTCTCTGTCTCCCCTCTCAACGCCCTCTGTCTCTCTCTCTGTCTCTCTCTCCGCCCTCTGTCTTCTCTCTCTGTCCCCTCTCCCGCCCTCTGTCCTCTGTCTCTCTCTCCAACGCCCTCTGTCTCTCTCTCTGTCTCTCTCTCCGCCCTCTGTCTCTCTTTTCCGCCCTCTGTCTTTTCTCCGCCCTCTGTCTCTCTCTCTCTCTCTCCCCCCCATCTGTCTCTCTCTCCGCCCTCTGTCTCTCTCTCCTCTCCGCCCTCTGTCCTCTCTCTCTCTCTCCGCCCTCTGTCCTCTCTCTCTCTCCGCCCTCTCTCTTCTCTCTCTGTGTCTCTCTCTCCGCCCTCTGTCTCTCTCTCTCTCCGCCCCTCTCTCTCCCTCTCTCTGTCTCTCTCTCCGCCCCTGTCTCTCTCTCTATCCGCCCTCTGTCTCTCTCTCTCTCCGCCCTCTCTCTCTCTCTCTCTGTCTCTCTCGTCTCCGCCTCTGGTCTTCCTCTCTCTCCTCTCCGCCCTCTGTCTCTCTCTCTATCCGCCCTCTGTCTCCCTCTGTGTCTCTGTCTCTCTCTCCGCCCTCTTCTCTCTCTCTTCCGCCCTCTGTCTCTCTCTCTGTCTCCCCTTTCCGCCCTCTTCTCACCGCCCTCTGTTTCACTCTCTTCTCTCTCTCTCTCTCTCTCTTCTCCTTCTCTCTCTCTCTCTTGCCCTCTGTCTCTCTCTTTTTTTCCGCCCTCTGTCTCTCTCTCCGCCCTCTGTCTCTCTCTCTGTCTCTCTCATCCGCCCTCTGTCTCTCTGTCCTCTCTCTCAAAAGCCCTCTGTCTCTCTCTGTCTCTCTCTCCGCCCTTCTGTCTCTCCGCCCTCTGTCTCTCTGTCTCTCCCTCTCCCTCCGCTCTCTCTCCTCTTCTCTCCGCCTCTGTCTCTCTCTCTCTCTCCGCCCTCTGTCTCTCTCTCTGTCTCTCTCTCCGCCCTCTGTCTCTCTCTCTCCGCCCTCTGTCTCTCTGTCTCTCTCTCCGTTCCTCTGTCTCTCTCTCTGTCTCCTCTCTCTCCGCCCTCTTCTCTCTCTCTGTCTCTGGCTCTCCGCCTCTGTCTCTCTCTCTCTCCGCCCCTCTGTCTCTCTGTCTCTCTCTCCGCCCTCTGTCTCTCTCTCTCTCTCTCCGCCCTTCTCTCTCTCTCTCCCCTCGCTCTGTCTCTCTGTCTCTCCGCCCTCTGTCTCCTGTCTCTCTCTCCGCCCTCTGTCTCTCTCTCTGTCTCTCTCTCTCCGCCCTCTGTCTCTCTCTCCTCTCTCCGCCCTCTGTCTCTCTCTCTGTCTCTCCGCCCTCTGTCTCTCTGTCTCTCTCTCTCCGCCCTCTAGCAAACACCTCGAATAGAAAATTGCAGAGCTAATGTGATTGTGTAGTATTGGTTTTCACATCAATATCTATGTCGTGATAACTACTCAATACTAACTATAAAATGTACTTTACACATGTTTTCTCATAGTCTAGTAGATGTATTTGGTTTGATATGATTCTAAAGTACTCTGTGTGTGTGTGTGTGTATTTGTGTGTGTGTGTGTGTGTGTGTGTGTGTGTTTTGTTTTTTGTTTCTCAACTTTCTTTATTTGAACAAAAGCTTGGTGCTCCAGTATGCAGCAAACTGCACGGGAATAGTATGCATTATAGAATATTAACAGTTTTGTGTTTCAGACTAAAACAACATAATGACAAGAAGACAAAACTATTTGCAAATGTTTGTTATAATATATAAACGGAAGAAAAGTACAATTACTTAAGTGTGAGATTTAAGTCTAATATCAAAGAATGAAAACAAAAAATTTTTCATTGTAATGGAAGTAACCATAACGTATGGAACAATGTTCTCATTTATGTATGTACAGTAATCTTGTTTGGATAAAACTAGCCAAGCAAACTTAAGGAAAACTGAATTTAATCTGCACCTTAGAAGTGTTGCCGTATACTGAAAACGCATGAATATGTATTGAATGTTGACTACTGTGTGTTATGTACTGCGTTATATCGTGATGCTTTCCCAAATCAACTTTGCATTGTACTGTGGCCCAAGGCCGATGTACAATTAAACTATTTCAGAGTTCAGAGTTCTCTCTGCCCTCTGTCTCTCTCTCTCTCTCTCCGCCCTCTGTCTCCTCTCTCCGCCCTCTGTCTCTCTGTCTCTCTCTCTCCGCCCTCTGTCTCTCTGTCTCTCTCTCTCCGTCCTCTGTCTCTCTCTCTCTCCGCCCTCTGTCTCTATCTCTCTCTCTCTCTCTCTCCACCCTCTGTCTGTCTCCTCTCTCTCTCTCTCCGTCCTCTGTCTCTCTCTCTTCCGCCCTCTGTCTCTCTCTGTCTCTCTCCGCCCTCTCTCTCTCTCTCTCTCCCCGCCCTCTGTCTCTATCTCTCTCCTCTCTCTCTCTCTCTCTCTTTCTCTCTCCACCCTCTGTCCTCTCTCCTCTCTCTCTCTCTCCGTCCTCTGTCTCTCTCTCTCCGCCCTCTGTCTCTCTGTCTCTCTGTCTCTTCTCTCCGCCCTCTGTCTCTCTGTCTCTCTGTCTCCTCTCTCTCTCTCCACCCTCTGTCCCCTCTCTGTCTCTCTGTCTCTCTCTCTCTCTCTCCGCCCTCTGTCTCTCTGTCTCTCTGTCTCTCTCTCTCTCTCTCCGCCCTCTGTCTCTCTCTCTCTCCGCCCTCTGTCCCTCTCTCTCTCTCTCTCTCCGCCCTCTGTCTCTCTCTCTCTCTCTCTCTCTCCGCCCTCTGTCCCTCTCTCTCTCTCTCTCTCCGCCCTCTTCTCTCTCTCTCTCTCCGCCCTCTGTCTCTATCTCTCTCCTCCGCCCTCTGTCCCTCTCTCTCTCTCTCTCTCTCCGCCCTCTGTCTCTCTCTCTCTCTCTCTCTCTCCGCCCTCTGTCTCTCTGTCTCTTCCGCCCTCTGTCTCTCTGCTCTCTCTCTCCGCCTCTCGTCTCTCTGTCTCTCTCTTCCGCCATCTGTCCTCTGTTCTCTCTCTCCGTCCTCTGTCTCTCTCTCCGCCCTCTGTCTCTCTGTCTCTCTCTCTCACCGCCTTCTGTCTCTCTCTCTCTCTCCGCCCTCTGTCTCTCTCTCCGCCCTCTGTCTCTGTCTCTCTCTCTCTCTCCGTCCTCTGTCTCTCTGTCTCTCTCTCTCTCTATCCGTCCTCTGTCTCTCTCTCTCTCTATCCGTCCTCTGTCTCTCTCTCTCTTCCGTCCTCTGTCTCTCTCTCTATCCGTCCTCTGTCTCTCTCTCTGCCCTCTGTCTCTCTCTCTCTCCGTCATCTGTCTCTCTCTCTCCGCCCTCTGTCTCTCCTGTCCCTCACTCTCTCCGCCCCTGTCTCTCTGTCTCTCTATCTCTCTCCGTCCTCTGTCTCTCTCTCTCTCTCCGTCCTCTGTCTCTCTCTCTCTCCACCCTCTGTTTCTCTGTCTCTGTTCTCTCTCCGCCCTCTGTCTCTCTGTCTCTCTCTCTCCGCCTCTGTCTCTCTCTCTCTCTTTCCGCCTTCTGTCTCTCTGTCTCTGTCTCCGCCCTCTGTCTCTCTGTCTCTCTCTCTCATCTCCGCCTCTCTCTGTCTCTCTTCGCCCTCTGTCTCTCTCTCTCTCTATTCCGCCTTTCTGTCTCTCTGTCTCTCTCTCCGCCCTCTGTCTCTCTCTCTCTCCGCCCTCTGTCGCTCTCTCTCTCCGCTCCGCTCCGAATGAAAACAAAAAAACTTTCATTGTAATGGAAGTAACCATAACGTATGGAACAATGTTCTCATTTTTGTATGTACAGTAATCTTGTTTCGATAAAACTAGCCAAGCAAACTTAAGGAAAACTGAATTTAATCTGCACCTTAGAAGTGTTGCCGTATACTGAAAACGCATGAATATGTATTGAATGTTGACTACTGTGTGTTATGTACTGCGTTATATCTTATATCGTGATGCTTTCCCAAATCAACCTTGCATTGTACTGTGGCCCAAGGCCGATGTGCAATTAAACTATTTCAAAGTTCAGAGTTCAGAGTTCTCTCTGCCCTCTGTCTCTCTGTCTCTCTCTCTCTCTCCGCCGTCTGTCTCTCTCTCTCCGCCCTCTGTCTGTCTCTGTCTCTCTCTCCGCCTCTGTCTCTCCTGTCCTCTCTCTCTCTCCGCCCCCTCTCTCTCTCTCTCTCTCTCTCCGTCCTCTGTCTCTCTGTCTCTCTCTCTCTCTCTCACCGCCCTCTCTCTCTCTCTCCGCCTCTGTCTCTGTCTCTGTCTCTTCTCTCTCTCCTCTCTCCTCCCGCCCTCTGTCCTCTCTGTCTCTCTCTCTCTCTATCTGCCCTCTGTCTCTCTCTCTCTCTCCGCCCTCTGTCCCTCTATCTCTGTCTCTCTCCTCCCGCCCTCTGTCTCTCTCTCCTCTTTCTCCGCCCTGTCTCTCTCTTTCTCTCTCCGCCCTCTGTCTCTCTCTCTCTCTCTCCGCCCTCTGTCTCTCTCTCTCTCTCTCTCTCTCTCCGCCCTCTGTCTCTCTCTCTCTCTTCCGCCTTCTGTCTCTCTCTCTCCTCCACCCTCTGTCTCTCTGTTCTCTCTCTCTCCGCCCTCTGTCCCTCTCTCTCTCTCTCCGCCCTCTGTCTCTCTGTCTCTCTCTCTCCGCCCTCTGTCTCTCTCTCTCTCTCTCTCTCTCCCGCCCTCTGTCTCTCTCTCTCTCTCCCGCCTTCTGTCTCTCTCTCTCTCCACCCTCTGTCTCTCTGTCTCTCTCTCTCCGCCACTCTCTGTCCCTCTCTCTCTCTCTCCGCCCTCTGTCTCTCTGTCTGTCTCTCTCTCTCCGCCCTCTGTCTCTGTCTCTCTCTCCGCCCCTCTCTCTCCTCTGTCTCTCTTCTCTCCCGCTCTCTGTCTCTCTCTCTCTCCGCCCTCTGTCTCTCTCTCTCTTCCGTCCTCTGTCTCTCTCTCTCTCGACCCTCTGTCTCTCTCTCTCTCGACCCTCTGTCTCTCTCTCTCTCGACCCTCTGTTCTCTCTCTCTATCTCCGCCCTCTGTCTCTCTGTCTGTCTCTCTCTCCGCCCGCTGTCTCTCTGTCTCTCTTCTCTCTCCGTCCTCTGTCTCTCTCTCTCTCTCCGCCTTCTGTCTCTCTGTCTCTCTGTCTCTCCGCCCTCTCCTCTCTCCTCTCTCTCCGCCTCTGTCATCTCTCTCTCTCCGCCTCTGTCTCTCTGTCGTCTCTCTCTCCGTCCTCTGTCTCTCTCTCTCTCTCCGCCTTCTGTCTCTCTGTCTCTCTCTCTCTCCGCCCTCTCTCTCTCTCTCCCGCCTTCTGTCTCTCTCTCTTTCCGCCTTCTGTCTCTCTCTCTCTCCGTCCTCTGTCCTCTCTCCTCCGCTCCTCTTTCTCTCCTCTCTCTCTCTCTCTCACTCTCTCTCTCTCTCTCTCTCTCCGCCCTCTGTCTCTCTCTCTCCGCCCTCTGTCTCTCTCTCTCCGCCCTCTGTCTCTCTGTCTCTGTCTCTCTCCGCCTTCTGTCTCTCTCTCTCATCCGCCTTCTGTCTCCTCTCTCTCTCCGTCCTCTGTCTCTCTCTCTTTCTCCGCCCTCTGTCTCTCATCTCTCTCTCCGCCCTCTGTCTCTCTGTCTCTCTCTCTCTCCGCACTCTGTCTCTCTGTCTCTCTCTCCGTCCCTCTGTCTCTCTCTCTCTGCCCCTGTCTCTCTCTCCTCTCTCTCTCTCTCTCTCTCTCCGCCTTCTGTCTCTCTGTCTCTCTCTCTCTCTGCCCTCTGTCTCTCTCTCTCTCTCCGCCCTCTGTCTCTCTCTCTCTCTCTCTCTCCCCTCTGTCTCTCTCTCTCTCCGCCCTCTGTCTCTCTCTCTCTCTCTCTCTCTCTCTCTCCTCTTCTCTCTCTCTCTCCTCCGCCCTCTGTCTGTCTCTCTCTCTCTCCTCCTCCTCCCTCTGTCTCTCTGTCTCTCTCTCTCACCGCCTCTCTCTCTCTCTCCGCCCTCTCTCTCTCTCTCTCCTCTCTCTCTCCGCCCTCTGTCTCTCTGTCTCTCTCTCTCTCTCCGCCCTCTGTCTGTCTGTCTCCTCTCTCTCCGCCCTCTGTCTCTCTCTCTCTGTGTCCCTCTCTCTCTCTCCGCCTCTGTCTCTGTCTCTCTCCGCTCTCTGTCGGTCTCTCTCTCTGTCTCTCTCTCTCCGCCTCTGTCTCTCTGTCTCTCTCCTCTCCGCCCTCTGTCCCTCTCTCTCTCCGCCCTCTGTCTCTCTCTCTCTCCGCCTCTGCTCTCTGTCTCTCTCTCTCTCTCACTCTCTCTCTCTCTCTACCGTCCTCTGTCTCTCTCTCTCTCACCGCCCTCTGTCTCTCTCTCTCTCCGTCCTCTGTCTCTCTCTCTCTCGACCCTCTGTCTCTCTCTCTCTCGACCCTCTGTCTCTCTCTCTCTCGACCCTCTGTCTCTCTCTCTATCTCCGCCCTCTGTCTCTCTGTCTGTTCTCTCTCTCCGCCCGCTGTCTCTCTGTCTCTCTCTCTCTCTCTCTCTCCGTCCTCTGTCTCTCTCTCTCTCTCCGCCTTCTGTCTCTCTGTCTCTCTGTCTCTCCGCCCTCTCTCTCTCTCTCTCTCTCTCTCTCTCTCCGCCTTCTGTCCTCTCTCTCTCTCTCCGCCCTTCTGTCTCTCTGTCTGTCTCTCTCTTCCGTCCTCTGTCTCCTCTCTCTCTCTCTCTCTCCGCCCTCTCTCTCTCTCTTCTCTCTCTCCACCCTCTGTCTCTCTGTCTCTCTCCTCTCTCCGCCTTCTGTCTCTCTCTCTCTCTTTCCGCCTTCTGTCTCTCTCTCTCCGTCCTCTGTCTCTCTCTCTCTCTCTCTCTCTCCGCCCTCTGTCTCTCTGTCTCTCTCTCTCTCCCGCCTTCTGTCCTCTCTCTCTCTCTTTCCGCCCTTCTGTCTCTCTCTCTCCGTCCTCTGTCTCTCTCTCTCCGTCCTCTTTCTCTCCTCTCTCCTCTCTCTCTCATCCTCTCTCTCTCTCTCTCTCTCTCTCCGCCCTCTGTCTCTCTCTCTCTCGCCCTCTGTCTCTCTCTCTCCGCCCTCTGTCTTTCTCTTCTCTCCGCCCTCTGTCCTCTGTCTCTGTCTCTCTCCGCCTTCTGTCTCTCTCTCTCTCCGCCTTCTGTCTCTCCTCTCTCTCTCCGTCCTCTGTCTCTCTCTCTCTTTCTCCGCCCTCTGTCTCTCTCTCTCTCCGCCCTCTGTCTCTCTGTCTCTCTCTCTCTCTCCGCACTCTGTCTCTCTGTCTCTCTCTCCGTCCTCTGTCCTCTCTCTCTCCCGCCCCCTGTCTCTCTCTCCTCTCTCTCTCTCTCACTCTCCGCCCCCTCTGTCTCTCTGTCTCTCTCTCTCTCCTCTGCCCTCTGTGTGTCCTCTCTCTCTCCGCCCTCTGTCTCTCTCTCCTCTCCTCTTCTCTCTCTCTCTCTCTTCTCCCGCCCTCTGTCCTCTCTCTCTCTCTCCGCCCTCTGTTCTCTCTCTCTCCTCTCCGCCCTCTGTCTTTCTCTCTCTCTACCGCCCTCTGTCTCTCTCTCTCTCTCCGCCCTCTGTCTGTCTGTCTGTCTGTCTGTCTGTCTCTCTCTCTCTCTCTCTCTCTCTCCGTCCTCTGTCTCTCTGTCTCTCTCTCTCACCGCCCTCTCTCTCTCTCTCCGCCCTCTCTCTCTCTCTCTCTCTCTCCTCCGCCTCTGTCTCTCTGTCTCTCTCTCCGCCCTCTGTCTCTCTCTCTCTCTCCGCCCTCTGTCTCTCTCTCTGTCCGCCCTCTGTCTCTCTCTCTCTCTCCGCCCTCTGTCTCTTCTCTCTCTCTCTCTCTCCCTCTCCGCCCTCCTGTCTCTCCTCTCTCTCCGCCCTCTCTCTCTCTCTCTCTCTCTCTCCGCCCTCTTTGTCTCTCTCTCCTCTCTACTTCTCCTCCTCCTCTCTCTCTCCCGCCTCTGTCCCTCTCTCTCCTCTCCGCCCCTCTGTCTCTCTCTCTCTCTCCGCCCTCTGTCCTCTCTCTTCTCTCTCTCCCCTCTGTCCTCTCTCCGCTCTCTGTCTCCTCTCCTCTCTGTCCTCTCTCTCTCCCTCTGTCTCTCTTCTCTCCGCCTTGTCTCTCTGTCTCTCTCTTCTCTCTCCGCTCTGTCTCTCTCTCCTCCGCCCCCCTCTGTCTCTCGTCTCTCTCCCGCCTCTGTCTCTCTCTCTTCTTCTCGCCCTGTCTCTCCTCTCTCTCCTCTGCCTCTCTCTCTCTCTCTCTCTCTCTCCGCCTCTGTCTCTTTTTTTGCTCTCTCTCTTCCCCCGCCTCTGTCCTTCTCTTCTTTCCGCCCCTTTTCTCTTGTCCTCTTTTTCTCTCCTTCTGTTCTCTCTTTTTCTTCTCCGCCTCTGTCTTCTCTGTCTCTCTCTCTCTCCGCCTTCTGTCTCTCTCTCTCTCTTCCGCCTTTTGTCTTCTCTCTCCTCTTCTCTCCTCTCTCTCTCCCCCCCTTTCTCTCTCTCTCCGCCTCTGTCTCTTTTCTCTCCCCTCTTTCTCTCTCTCCGTCTCTCTCTCTCTCCTCTTTCTTCTCTCTCTCTCTCTCCCTTGCCTTTCTCCTTTCATCTCTTTCTCTCGTCTGTCTCTTCTCTCCTAAGATCCTCAAGCATTTAAAAAATTTTTTTGTCTGTCTCTTTAAGAAAAGTTTACCATAACTCTATTCAAACTTTGTTGAAATTTTTGTTTTTTTTTTTGGTTTTTTTTGGTTTTTGGGTTTTTCCTTTGCGCCTGTTGTGTCTTTCTTTCCACTCCTCTCTGTCTTCTTCTCTCTTCTTCTGTTTTCTCTCTTCTCTCTCTCTCTCTTTTCTCTCATTTTCTCTTCTCTCTCTTCCCTTTTCCTCTCTCCTCTCTCTTCTTCTCCCCCTTCTTCTGTTTGACTGCTCTCTCCGATTTGATTTTTTTTTTATATGCATATTTGTTGTGTCTGCATACGTAGGTGTATGTGTATTGTAAACATATGTGTGTAAATTGTATGAAAAATGCATGATTAGAGATGGTATGGGGAGATGAAGGGATTTGCTGAAAGTAGTTTGAAATGGATGTCAGTGTGGCTAAATCATAATTTCAAGTTGTTTATTTGCTCATTTGTTTGTTTGTTTGTTGTTTTTTTGTCTGTTTGAGTCTTTTATTTACTTGATCTTTTTTATGCAGTTATTTTAAATTTGAGATGTTTTGGGCTTTTTCCTTTGCGTTTTTTCTTTGGGGGGAAAGGGAATGGTGTTGGGTGAGGGCTGGGGGGGGGGCATTGGTTGTTTTAAAGAAGCTGTAAAGCTTATCCTTTTACCCTCAATAAAAAATTCGTATTCGAAATTCGTATTTCTCTCTCTCTCTCTCTCTTCTCTCTCTCTCTCTCTCTCTTTTCCCTCTCTCTCCCTCTCTTTTCTACTCTGTGTTTCCTGTCCCCTTTTTGTATCCCCCCCTGTCTATCCATTTGTTTAGACACCAATTTGTTTGCCTGCATTTCTGTCTGTCTGTCTGACTCTCTCTCTTCTCTCCCTCTCTCTGTGTACCTGTCCTATCTATTGTATGCATGTAGGTATGTTTTGTCTGTCTTTCTGTCTGTCTTTTGTCTGTCTCTCTGTCTGTCTCTCCTGTGTCTCAGTCTCTCTCTGTCTCTCTCTGTCTCTTTTGTCTCTCTCTGCTCTCTCTCAGTCCTCTCTCTTTGTCTCTCTGTCTTTGTTTGTTTGCCCGCCCTTTCTCTTTCTCTGTCTTTGTCTCTCTTCTATAAACATCTATCTCTTTGTCACTTGTCTCTGTCTGTCTGTCTCTGTCTCTTTTCCTCATTTCCCTCTCTGTCTCTCTCCTTCTTATCTATCTGACTTTCTGTCTATACGTATTATTGTATTTTATTTATTTTTTTTATTTTAAATTTTTTATTCTTTTATTTCGAGGAGGAGAAATAAGCACTATGTGGAGTTGGCACTGATGTTAACTCCAGGGGAAAAAAAATCCTCTCGAACGTATGTATGTATGTATGTATGTATGTATGTATGTATGTATGTATGATGTATGTTTTGTATGTATGTATGCGTTTTCTGTTCTTTCTCTCTGTCTCTCTTCGTGTCAGTTCTGTCTGTATCCCTCCCTCTCTCTCCCCCCTCTCTCTCTCCCTCCCTCCACCCTCTCCCCTCTCCCTCCCTCTCTCCCTCCCCCTCTCTCTCTCCCTCTCTCCCCCTCCCTCCCTCCCTCTCTCTCTCCCTGTCCCTCCCTCCCTCCCTCTCTCTCTGGGGAATGGGGGGGGGGGGGGGGAGGTCGGGGATAGCCTAGTGGTTAGAACATTACTCTCGCAATCTCACGACCCGGGTTCGATTCCCCTGGAGTTAACATCAGTGCAGACTCCACTCTCCCCAAAAGTCTTTCGGATGAGACTATAAACCGAGGCCCCGTGTGCTAACGCACGCAGAATATCTTGCGCACACGTTAAATCCTGTTCCGCTTGTTGTAGGAGTAGGCCATTGTGTGCTGGTGGGAACAGATGACAGATTTTACAAAACCGCATACACACGGGGACTGGATGTAAAAAGCATATACGTGCTTATTCCATTATCCTCGATATAAAAGAATAAATAAAAAAAATAAATAAATAAATCCCCCCCTTCCCCCCCCCCCCCCCCACCTCTCTCTCCCTTCTCTCTCCCTCTCTCTCTCTCCTCTCTCCTCTCTCTCTCTCTCTCTCTCTCTCTCTCTCTCCCCTCTTCCCCCCTTTTCTCCCCTCTCTCTCTCTCCTTTTATTGTTTTGCTTATAGTTATAGTTGTTGTGTGTCCTGAAAGAAGGACCTATTATACTTTTTATTTTCAAAATTATTTTTTGGGGTTTGTCGACTGTACTTGAGTTCTAGTGAATGCCCTATTTTCCCAATATCTTTATGTTATGTGTAACAACTATGTGTAGCATTTTACAATGTGAAGATGTTTTATTTTGACTTAATATGTTTGGCCTCTCTCTCTTTTCTCTCTCCTCTCTCTCTCTCTCTCTCTCTCTCTCTCTCTCTCTCTCTCTCTCTCTCTCTCTCTCTCTTGGGTGTTTGTCTTGTTTTTGGTTGTTTGTTTTTGGTGTTGTTGTTGGGGTTTTTTTGGGGTTTTTTTTTTTGGGGGGGTGGGTGTTTTTTTTTCTTTTTTTGTTTGCGTTTTTTTGGGGGGTTGTGTTTTTTTTTTTTGGGGGGGGTTTGGGTTTTTTTTTCTTTTTTTTGTTTATTGTTTTTTTTAAAAATTTTTTTTCCCCCTTTGTTTAATGTGTGGATAGGGATTGGGTTATTATTAATATGTATCCCTACGGGCGGGAAAATGGATGAAAAAAAGCACATGGGGCTGATTCATTATCTCGAAAAAAAAATAATCTCTCTTCTCTCCTCTCCTCTCTCTCTCCTCTCTTCTTCCTTCTCCTCTCTTTAGTAAGGGAGGGGAAAAGGGGGGGGAAAAGAGGGGAGGGGGGGGGAGGGAGGAGGGGGGAAGGAAAAGAGAGAGAGAGAGGGGAGAGAGAGAGAGAGAAAAGAGAGGGGGGGGGGGGGGGGGAGAGGGAGCAGACAAACTGACATAGGAGAAAACAGAGAGAAAGAGATGGGAACGCAAACATACTACTTAAAAAAAACTTTTCCCGAGGGATTTTTGCTCTGGAGTTAACATCAGTGCCAACTCCACATGAGTGCTTATTCCATTATCCTCGATATAAAATAATAAAATTAAAAATTAAAAAGTTAAGTCTCCCCTGTCTTTTTCCCAACTTTCCTTTGTAGTAACTGTGTCCTTTCAGACAATATCTAGTGATCATCTTTAACTTAATACTTTGCTTCTTACTTTGTTTGTATTTTTTTGTTGCTTGCTTTTTTTTGTTTTTAGGGTTTGTTTGTTTCTTTCTTTCTTTCACTGACACCAACGCGATAAAACGGCAAGAAGTTCTGTGTTCGTCTCCACACTAATTTTGTAACCACGAAAGGTAACTCTTCACTGCGGGCAGATTGACTGCCATTCGCGATGTGTTTTCATGAATTGTTTTTGAATTGTGATGTAGGCATAGGACTAGTCTCAAGTTGTAAATAAAAACAATAAATAAACAAAAAAAGACCTCGTGTGTAAATAACCGAAAAGCCTTCAGGCAAAGTTTCGACTCATTTCTGACATGCATGTGGACAGTGGAGAAAATCAATGATCTTCCGAATGGGAGTTCCGAAGTGTTTAGAAGTTTCTGCTCAAGACAATTGGCAGTGAATGTGCCGACCCATTCAGATCAGTGGGCGTAGTCAGTGACTTTTTATACACGATGCACCGGAGCCTTTGTGTCAGGTGAGTGTTGTTGTTTAAAAACGACAGTTTAAAATAAAGACTTCTGAACAATGTCCGTTTCCTTGCACTGGCTCCAGTGAATGCTACTACTTGTGACAGTCCAGCTGGTTTCATTCTTTACTGTGTAGTGATTGGTGGTTTTGTTGACAATCTGAACATCTTATAGTTTCTCCTAAAAGTTGTCAAACCAGGTTAGAAATGACAGACTGCCCACAGTCAGTGTTCAGAACAAAACTACCATGGCACTGCATACACTGATTACAGTGCCCAGAACTTAAGCCAGTAGCATTGTCATCAACCCTGTCATGATGTATAGTTCATACGTGTATGTATTAGGGGCTATATAAAATAATATACCCCCCCCCCCCACCCCACCCCCACAATTGTCATACATGTATGCATGAGGCAAAACACAAAAAGACACACACACACACACACCAACACCACACAACACACGGGCTCACAACTGCACACACCCACACAGTCACACATGACATAAATAAAAATTAAATTATAGTGCCACACAAGTCACACACACACACACACACACACACAACACACAAACCACACACAGGATCCCATACAGTGAAACACACAAACATAACAAAATTTAAATACAGTATACACACATACACATCAATTATACATGTACACCCACAGATCACACACAACACACACACCACACACACACACCCACACACACACACACACACACAACAGACCACACACTCACAACACACACACTCACACACACACACACACACACACCAACAACCACGCCCAAACAGTCACACCACGATACATGTACCACACAGCACACAAACCACAGACACACACACTACACACAATCAGGCCAACCCACACACACAACACACACCCAACACACCCCACACACATAACCCCAACCACACTCACACACAACACCCACCACCACACCCCTACACACACACCCCAAAACCCACACACCACACAGGGTTTTCCTTTGTTTTAGCAATTATTTAGGGTGGGTTTTGGGGGATGGGGGAAGGGGAAATTTTGGGCTTTGTCTTTTGTTCGTTCTATATTTTTCTTTATTTGTTTTTGGCTGTTATTGTTGTTTTGTGTTTGTTATTGTTGCTGTGTACATGTGTGTTTGTTTAGTTGCTTGTTGGGGTTTGTTCTTGTTGTTTTATGTGTTTGTTTTGTTCAGTTGTTTGTATGGTTGGAGGTTTTGTGTGGTCACGTGTTTGTGTGTGTGTGTGTGGGGGGGGGGGGGGGGGGTTGGGGTGTCTTTTTTGTTTGGTTTGTTTCTTTGGTTTGGGGTTTGTTGTTTTTTGTTTGTTTATGGTGGATGTATTTTTAGAAGAATTTTTCGTTGATTTGATTTGTATGGTTTAAATTTGTTCAGTTTTTTTTTTCTTTTTAAAATTTCTATGTATGCATTAATTTGTTTTCTCTTGTTTTATTTGTATGGTTTTTTTTTTTAACTTTTATTTTATTTTAAAATTCTTTTATATCGAGGATTATGAAATAGCACTTATGTGCCTTTTAAACTAGTCCCTGGTATGCCATTTTGTATTTTCGGGCAAATCGTTCCCACCGCACACAAATGGCTACTCTTACAAAAAGCGGAACAGGATTTGACGTGTGCGCAAGATGTTCTGCGTGCGTTCCACAGGGCCTCGGTTTAGAGTCTCATCCCAAGGACTTTTGGGAGAGTGGAGTCTGCACTGAACTCCAGGGAAAAATATCCCCTTGAACGGAAATCGAACCGGGTCGTCAGATTTCGAGCGCAATGTTCTGGGCCACTAAGTATCCCAGATCCCCTCCCCCTAATTATCACTGATTAGGGTTTATTCTATGTCTGCAAAATCTTTTTAAAAAAAATTTTTTTTAAAGGTAGATGACGATGAAAAAAGCAACATGCACTGCTTATTCATTTACCATCTGAAAATAAAATAAAAGTTTGACACACACACCACACACAACACACAAAAGACACCCCACAAAAGGCACACCCACACACACACACAGTCACATGGGCTTTGATGTCTACACTCTCTTAGTGCCCTCTTTTGATCACACCCATACAGAATTCCCGTTCACTCAAGGGTTAACATGTATACATACATGGTATGCACACAACTTTTCAAGGAGTCTTTATGTAATGATATTTATTAAATATTATAAATAAAATGAAGAGAATGAAGAGAAGTGTCACCCACTCACTGTCACTATCACACTTCACAAAAAGTCACAGTATCACTGTCAGTATCACTATCACATTTATGCTCACACAGTCACAGTATCACGTCAGTATCACTATCACATTCATGCTCACACGTCACAGTATCACTGGTCAGTATCACTATCACACATGCTCCACAGTCACAGTATCACTGTCAGTATCACTATCACATTCATGCTCACAAGTCCAGTACACTTCATATCACATTCATGCTCACAACAGTCACAGTTTCCTGTCAGTATCATTCACATTCATGCTCACACAGTCACAGTAACACTGTCATTCCTATCACTCATGAAAGCAAGTTATCATGTGACTTAAATTTATGTCAAGTAAGTTCCCCCTGTCAGTATCACTATCAAACAGACCAGTACTATTCAGTAGCCACGATGAAGTTTTTCTGATAAATTTTTTTTCCATACTTAAAGAAATTTTGTGGCAAATGAAGTTAATAGAAGCTTGTTTGTTGCAAAGCAAGTTCTGGCGATTCATGAAAAGTGGGGTGTGTCACATTTCTTTCCTTCCCTGAAAAACACTGACATTACTTTCAGTATGAACAGCATTGTTTAGTGTACTTATTACACAGTTTTTAAAGTTATTTTATATTTTTATATTATTTTATATGTAAAAGTGTGATGAAGTATTGTTGTTGACAGGGACAAATGTTGACATTGCCAGAGTTCATGTCATGCAACTGGTGAGAAAGCGTTGTCATGATCACATTGAAGAAAAAAAGCCCTTTTTTGCCCCGGGAATGGGGTGGGGTGGTGGCGATGTTTAGTTTAAGATCATAGTAATTATTGTACATGTACAGTGCACACACACACACTGACACAGCTCACATGACCACACACCCCACACACACACACACAGCACACACACACACTCACACACACAGAGTCCACACATAAGCACGATTTAGATTCCAGATGTAATTCGCCTTTGACCCCTCTGGGGCATTGAGGATTTTGAAAATCAACTGTAACATAAATTATAATTTGCATTACACACACACACACACACAACACACACACACACACACACACACACACACAACACACACACACACACACACACACACACACACACACACGGGGACAGGATAGCCTGGTGGTTAGAGTGATGCGCTCGTGATCTGTTGACCCAGGTTCAAATCTCATTCAAGAGGATTTTTCCTCTGGAGTTAACATCAGTGCCGACTCCACTCCCACCAAAAGTCCTTCAGATGACTATAAACCGAGGTCCCGTGTGCGAACACACGCAGAACATCTTGTGCACATGTTAAAACCTGCTCTGCTTTTTGGAAGAGTAGGCCATAGTTAATAAATAATAATATATAATAATTAGTTAGTTGTACAGCAAAACAAATGACGGAACGGATGACACTTTACAAAAACTGCATGCACACGGGGACTGGATGTAAAAAAGTACACAAGTGCTTATTCCATTATCCTGGAAATAAAAGAATAAAATAGAAACATACAGTGACACACACAGTAACACACACACACACACACAACACACACACAGTCACACACACATGTACACTCTCTCTACTCTCTCTCAAAAACACACAACCACACACACACACACACCACACACACACACATGCACAGAATATCATGTAAGTTGTAGTCATGTTAAAACCTGTTCTGCT
>CM054150.1:63413537-63447419 GCA_028751875.1 Rapana venosa
ATTTTTAGGTTTACCCTCCCTTTCATTTTTAAATTTTGGGGAAATTTTTGAAACAAAAAATTTTTATTATGGGTTTTTAACGAAAAATTTAAAAAAAACAATTTGAAAAAAACCCAAAGGTTTTTTTCTATTTGTTGGGGTATTACAAAAAAATTTCAAAAAACATTTTTGGGGATCCCCAAAAAGGGGTTAAAAAATTTTTAAAACCCTGCCCACCTGGGTTTTTTTTTTAAAAATTAGAAAGGGAAAACCCCCTTCCCTTTTGTTAAAAAAAGGGTAACCCAAAGCCCTGAATCAATTTATTGTTTTTTTCTTTTAATTTTTCTAGAGCGAAAAATTCTTTTTTACCTGCTTTTTTGGGGGTTTTTGGGTTTTGGGGGGGAAAAGAGGGGGGTGGTTTGGTGGGTTTGGGGGGTGGTGTTTTACACAGAATCTTCCCATCAGTCATGCATAAAAACACAAAATACAGCTATAAAAACGATCATTTTTGCTCGGTTTTTGCAGCTGGATGTTGCCAAGAACAGGACGAGTGCTTCATTAACTTTTGGTGTTCTTTCCCTTTAACCTGTAGTCAAGGAAGCAGGCTTGTTTGCTTCGGTTGACCCCGGAAATTTTCCGGATTGTTGGGCGTATAGGGTGCACGTTTAGCCCCGGAGAATATTCCGGGGTAGGCAGTCTAGTGCTTTAAGTATCTTTTGCCAGACGAAACATGTCTTTTGGCAACCTGTTTTGATGTGACCAGAGCCTCGACCAAGTAGGCACTCACGATTGTTGTATAAACTAAAACTATTGGATGATCAGGGATATATATATATATTATATATATATATATATATTTATTTATATATATATATATTATTTATTATATAACTTAATAACAGATTTTCTGGGAAAAAACAGACAATTAGAACTAGAATAGGGACTACATATTCATCTATAAGTCTCTTCAAATATGGGCATTCCACAGGGTCAGTTATTGCTCCTTTATTATTCAACTTCTTAATGATGACTTGCCAAGCACATTATCTAAGCATGTAGCGAATTAGTCAAGACGCCGATGTATATGTTGTGGATGAAGGGAGCAATGTGAAAAAGAATACACGACAGAACTTGAATTACATCAAAAAGTTGTATCAAAAATGAAAACTCTTGAATTGGTATCAAACCATATTGAATGAAAAGGTTATATTGCTAACAAGTGATAAAAACAACATGTGCTTTTTAATAATGGATCAAATTAAACACTAATGCCCAGTTTTCGAATAGATAATGGATTTTTAGAATACAAGCAAACAGTCACTTTTTGGGAGTTTTTCTTACAACAAAACTGACTTGGAACACCACATTGGAGTACTTCTAAATAAAGCCTAGGACAATGTTAAACATTGGGAAAATATTGGCTAAAAGTCATCGGGTCAGGATATGCTGACCTACTGACCTTTCAACTTCTTTCATTCTTCAAAAGTTGACGTAATGCCAAGACGTATGTTTTAATGCTCCAGAATATCTTAGAAACTTCAAAGTATAGACTGTGTAGCAGGCATACAAACTGGCTCTAGGTCTACCAGTCATGGCCTCCTGTAATAAAAACATATAGCGCATGAGGAATTTTACCATTACAAAACACCCAAGGATTGCTTGTTTTACATTTGTTTAAGATATGACTGTTCTACCCCTTTTGGTTAACAATGATTTGACAGCCGGCAATAAATCTTAAGTCTGTACGATTTTCTGAAGAGAGCAAAATGATATCCTCTAACACACACTGGGTACATACAGTCTCAATACTTGTTTTAAATGCTGGATTGAATCCATATACACAAATATTGCTAAAAGAGATGAAGGTTATACCCACGCCAACGTTGGGAACTCAAAAAGAGCGCAGTTTGACATCATTATATGACTTCGTAAAGAATTGTATATAAAATTTTCTAAAGCAAAAATTCATTTGGAAGATCATTACTCACACCATTTAAAGTGTTTACAGATGGATAGTCTTAAACAATACTGTGTGCTGCATAAAACTAACAGATTTAAAAAGCACAAAAATCGTTTCATCTTGAGGAGAATATTTAGTTTTTACATACAGCAAGAAGATTTGTAGATATATAATGGCACTTAATTTTTATTCGATTTTCCAAAAAAGCTTTTTTTCGAATACTTTTTTGGGTTGAGTCAAAATCATAATATCCAGCCATCAGCTCTATGCAAACAAAAGTTTAGATCTGGATCTTTTCATAGAGATTGTTATTTCACTTCATCTCCTCACCTTAAAAGGCACAGATAGAACTTATTTGCTGGATTCCATCTCACTGTGGGTGGTATATCACAATGGAAAGTTTCAAGACCTTTTAGCAAAACAGGGGCCAAAACAATTAAACAGATGTGGCAACATTAAACTCCTTGTCACTACACCAATCAATGTTATTCAATCGTGCAAAACCACAGCAATAGTTATTCCAGTTGAGAAAAAAAGAGACTTGGTTGTTCTAACTTGTATATGAGAGGATGTACAATGAGCGTTTTTGTTAAAATATATGAAACCGAATTTTTTTTTTCATGTAAAAACAAAATTGTTTCTCTGGCTTGTAGATGGGAACTGAATTGTTTTTAAGACAAATATGTTGAACATGTTTCGATGCATATGTGGCATAGTATAACTGTTGTTCCTATCCTTGATATGCAGTATGCTGAAAAAGTGACACACTGTTCCACCTAGCATCGGTCATCAGCTATATCAGTGATCTTTTACTGAAGTATATTTTCCAAATCATTATTGCATGTCCAAGTTGTTCATTGTTGTGATTATTATGGAGTTTAAAGACATTATCTTCTGCGGTTTAGATTTTCTCTGTTGGTTAACGGATACAAATAGTTTTATTGTTCATTCGTTAGATTCTGGTAGAAATTGGGATTTTATTATTCTGTACTCAAGAATTATTCTGTATTTACATTTTTTACAGTTCTGTACAGATTTAATAATACATTAATCCCTTACACCCACTCAAGAAATTCCTTCCCCTTCCCTCCTCTTTCTTTTTTTTCTATATGGTCTAATATCCCATTTTGTGAAGAGACATAAAATGAAATCGAACACACCATCAACATTAACTTGGAATGCTCCCCCCCCCCCATCCACCCCCCCCCCATATTTCGTTTTGGATAACCTTTTACAAAAGCAAGGCAATGCAATAATTTTCTTCATAAAATGGTTAGCGACAGTCTGGGGACAAGATTACTATGCCGCACACTGTTGTCAGACAGCTGACCATTGAAGAAGACAGGAGAGATGGTGACGTGATGGATCACTAATATTGTTCACAGCAAGTGTTTCTTTTCAGTTGTCTGTTGTGACTGGAGTGACGTGTCAATGATTATCGTATTGAAATGAAGAGAGCCGAAGTGTACAAAGTCAACCAATCTCTGCATTTTGCTGTCACGGATGGAAATAATTACTAATGCTTGCTACTGAATACAGGCTCATCCATTAAAAATAAATTGTTTTCCTCCAGATTTAGTGACAGGCTTTGTGTAGAAAGATTGATGACAGAAAGCTAAAAGGACAGTTCATGTCACCCCCTTCAAGGTCTACAACAACTACTTGGATGGTAGTCTTCCTTGTCAGTGAGGCTTCTGTTATCTTTTCACAGTTTCTCACTTTATTTTTTTTACCATCATTTTTTTTTTTTTTGGAAGAAGATTCACTTTTTAAAACAGGAAACAGATACAGCATTGAAATTTTGAATTTTTTTCTTTGTGTTAAGATCTTAAGTTCTACAGATTTATTTGTGTTTACATAAATAACTTCTGAAGTTATGGCAATTTGAAATTCTGCATCCAGCCACACTGAGACAAAAATCCAGGAACACACACACATAATCTTCACAGAAAATCAGCAAACTGTTCAGTGTTTAACAAAATATGCAAAAAAACAAAGAAATCATCTGTAAAACTTACCTAACAACAATATAAAAAAAGAATTAAATTATTATACAGTATCTTCAAGTTTTGTTTCTTTCCAAATGAGTTGTTTGCATGTTTGGCCATTAGAATTGGTTTCCACGCAATGGAGGGTCATCGAGCATAATTCATATTATAATCTGTTAACAACTGATTTTTTGATTCCCAAGCGCTATGTGACATTAAATTATAAATCTTGAAAAAACAAAACCCTTCAAAAACCAATTCCGATATATATTTCATCAGTGAACACCACATGCTTGCCTGAAGTACCGGGCATGTTCTTTATCCCATACATGTGTTCTGCAGTGATTGTGTGCAGTCGTCTCTTTCAAATGCAGAACAAATTTGGCAAATGTTTTCACAGACCACCATTTTGTAAACACTGAAAATGTGCACAGAAAAACAACGGCCATTCACAGCACAGCTGTGCCAGTCTCTCACCTCCAGAAATGCCAGCAGCTCACAGAACACACACACACCACAAACACCCCACACACAAAGGGTGGGTGTGAGAGTGTTTCCACCCACGTCAGTGCATGTTGCATGTGTCAGGGGCTGTGTTTTACACTCGTGTTTGGATTTTACTGTCAGCTGGCCCATCTTTTCGCCTGAGAAGGTTTTAAATCAACCAAAAATTTGCTCTGCCAAACACTTGGGTGTTGTTGTTTTTAGTTGTCTGCGTTATATATATTTAAAAAAAATTGTAATATATGATGTAGCAAATCTCATAGATTTTATAACTTAAACAATGTTCATAGGTTTCACGCAATTTTTCCGCAGAAATTGTGGGAAAAAGTGTTGGGGTATGCAACCTGACTATTCTGTTCACACCTCAACTGCACACTGGTGTCAGGCCAATGACTGTACAGTGGGGGAAAGCATTCACTGAGGGGCAATGCCTATTAAAGTTTCATATGTGTGTGTGATGCGGCTGTGGTGTGTGATAAAGATACTAAAGTTATGTTTAGTTTGATAAGTGAGTGAAACAGCAAAAGAAATACTATAAATGTGACAATTGATTTACTCGAAAAACATTATGGAAAACAAAAAAAATTCAATAAAATCGTTGTACCTGTTGTTGTAATGATTGTGATATTTTGGGATATGAAAACCTAACAATAATTGACAAAGTTTCAGTTCAGATTTTTAAAGCATATGCTTCGTTTATAAGTGTACAACGTCACTTCTCTATATATGGAGAAACGGACAGTATATCTTGTCTTACTTTGGTCTTTGTTCAAATGGTTCAGTTTCTGGATCAGATGGTTGACATCCAGTCTGAAAAGCTATCCTCAAATGTTTATCAGATGATGATAAGATTTACATGAAAATCTTTGAGTCAGTTCATCATGGCTCTAAATTACTGAATACGGGCCTCATCATTAATTTTTTTCCCCATATTTTTCGTTTAGTGACAGGCATTGTGTAGATATGATTGATGACAGAAAGCTAAAGACAAGCTCTGTCAACTTCATGGACTAACAGATACATTGAGGTATGTCTTCCTTGTCAGTGCAGGCTGGTTTTTTTCTTTTCACGGCTCTCACTTTTTCATTTTTTTAACACCAATATCTTTTTTTGTTTTGTTAAATACACTCTAGTACTCTTCGTCATCAAAATGGGCATTTTGCAGGTAATCTTTCGATGAGAAATGGCTGTTGTGTCATAAAGAGGAAGTGGATAGCAGAAGGAAACATTCATCATCATCATTTTACTTCTCCGGAAACGTGTACCACAAAACACAGGAAAGTTACCAAGGATGAGAATGTCAATTTCTCTGAAGATGGACAGTGGTCAGTTTGCAAAACTCTAGAGAAAGATCCTCCCCTTTTAGGCTTTTGATTCCTTTGAGTAAATTTCATCTGGCAAACATGGATTTCTGTTATTACCAAAGAGGGTTGGACTGTGCAGAGGAACGATTGGTAAAAGGTGAAATTAAATTTCTTTGTCAATAATATTTGCTTGGTGAAGCCATATATGAGCAATCCACAGGCAAAAAGTGACAGGATGATCGTGTGTTCCACAGTCATGAAAAGTACAACTGCAAAAGAGAAGATGAGGACGGTTAACATTGTCTGTGGCTTTATCAAATTACTTTTCACTCACATAGGACATTGGATGGGACTTGCATCACGTTTCTGTTGAACAAGGGTAAAAAAACAGAAAAGTAAATGGTTATGTGAGACGGTCTGAAAAAGTGCATATCCCATACAAGCATAGTACGCTGAAGTCTTGTGGAGATGCTTTAAATCTGTTCCTACTCTGAAGTAAAGTTTTGCATGAAGTGGAAAGCCGTAGCTCCTCAGTTGCGTGAGAAAGACTGAAGAAACTGCACATTGTATCTGATTACTTGAAGATAATCCATAAATGAAAAAAAGATAAATAGCTCATACAAATCTGATGGAGATATATCGTTGCACAACCCCAGCCTAGGGTCAGATGAAGAAAGGAAAAAGAAATGAAATGGAGAAGTAAAAGGAATGTTATATCTGATGAATAGCGTTCCTGTGATAAACTGTTCCAATGTGCAGCTTATTGCCATTATTTTGAGTGCTGATTTACACCAAAAAATAAGCCATAAAAATTTCAGGAGTTTTGCTTTTTCTCAGTGGGAGTCTGATATTTAACAGAAGGCAGAACCATTCTTTGTTCCCTTTTGTATGTTGAGGGATAAACAGAGTAAAAACCAATTCCTAAGAGATGCAACTTTCTTTACAAAGATGGTGTATTCAAAAGATTCTTTTTTTTGTTAACTGTTAACAGGACGTTAGAAGTATCGAATGGAATGGATACCGGAATGTTTTGTTTTTATGTTTTTTTAACGTAACAGTCAGATTTGATTTATAAAGGAGACAGCTGTGAAATTGTCACAATTTATGAAGGGTTTTTCTTCCAGTTTTTTGCCACCCCAACCCTTTTGAGCTCACCGGAGCCTGTTGGCTCCTGGATTCCATCCATTCTTTCTTTGCTTTTTTGGGGGGGCAGTTTCACCCATGCTGATATTTCATCATGTGTTAGGTAAAGGGTTTGGTGGGAGGCAGTTTTAAGATAGGAATGTAGGTATAAATTTAATAGAGTTGTCTAAATCAATGACAGGTGTAGGTGTGAGGTGGTGCAGTACGTACACGATCCCTTCTGGAAATGCTTTGTGCCAGAAGAAATGTTCACACCACATGGCCTATACTCTTCCATGACATGATTGGGATATTCAACGTGGTGTGTGTGAGGTTGTGTGAGTGTCACACCAGATCTTGCTTTGTAGCCAATCCGAAGGAAGGTGCAGGTGAAATGGAGTTAACCAGTTTTAATCTGGAGGGGAAACGCTCATCCAAAAGGCTCAGCCTGGACTGAGGGCTCTGCAAGATGTTGTACCCTTCAGATGCCTGTAGTGACGCTGTGATATGACTGTTCGCTTTACTGCCACCTCACCTCTGTTCCAGTTTTTAGACACGATGTGTTTCTCTTCATGAGAAAATGGGGTTGGGTAAGTCTTGTGTGTCTTGGTGCTGGGATTCCGTATTTTCTGGGTTAGTTAGCAGGAGCACTGTTTTCTAAGCCGCAGCACACGAGTCGTAGAAAAAAATTTCCCCCAAAATGATTTCAAAGCCATGTGCAGGCTTTTATCCGCAAGATGAAAAAGTGCAAAGCAACAGGACTATTGAATTAGCCATCCAGTAGCAGTCAGTGTTGTGTCAGGTATTGGTTGTTCCAGACACACTTTTCCAATGCACAGTGTCTTGTAAAATCTGAAGAATAGCCTGTTTCATCCAGACACATTTTCCAATACACAGTA
This sequence comes from Rapana venosa, assembly GCA_028751875.1. Classification (NCBI taxonomy): domain Eukaryota; kingdom Metazoa; phylum Mollusca; class Gastropoda; order Neogastropoda; family Muricidae; genus Rapana; species Rapana venosa. The sequence continues at coordinate 63,421,294 of CM054150.1, forward strand.
TCTTGTAAAATCCGAAAAAAAAGCCTATTTATTCCAGACCACACTTTTTCCAGAAGAGCACCGTGTCTTGTATATCCAAGAAAAAGCCTTTATATCAGATTCAGTAGCAGCTGAATTTGCTTGCTTGCTGGCCAAAAACACAGTTTGGGATGAGGTTGACACCTTGGTGGACTGACACCGTTAACAGTTCGCTTGAAAACTGAGGATTTGACTAAGGTGAACATCAGAGCAGGCAATATGACTGCAACACTTTTTATTTGGTGAAATTCATGGAATATTAAGCTTGTACGGCATTTGCTTGAATGCCAAACTGATGGAATCGATCTTGGAATGCACAACTAAGCCCAGCAGTCGTGATCATAAAGAGACTGATGGCTGTTGCTTGACAACAGATCGGGAAAAACTGAGGACAAACCTATTCGTAGGAGGGCTGTCATTGTATAAAACCAAGTGTGAATGGCTCAAAACCCAGAAATACGGTATATGAATTCATTTTTTTAGTAGGATGAAAGTAAGTTTATGGGGATAAATTTGCTATGTAATTTTTGTTAAGGTGTACATAGGCTGAGAGAATGTTCTCTTCGATTTTTGGAGACTCCGACTAATTTTCTGTAGGAAAAGTTTTGTCGCTGTTGACAGATATTCTATATTTTCCAATGACTCTTTCTTCGTTGCTGTTGCCGTGTTGCAACTCCTGGGTCAGCCTCGAAATAATCGTGTTTTCAGAGTCAAGATTGTAAATCAAGGCAGAATAATCCTTAGTCGTTTCGAGAAAGAAAAAGGCTTATGAACACTGAGAAGAGAGAAGTGGTAGTAAGTGATTAGTGATGACATTTGGAGGAGGGAATGTTCTGGTCCACACAATGTGGAACTGTGGAAAGACGGACATTATCAGTTGTGGTGCAAACCCTTTCCGTTCACCAGTTTGCTTAGAGGGCACCTCTGATCAGATCAAGACTGTCAGTGTTTTCCAGAGGAAAATCCAAATTGTGGGTTTCTTGTTCTTTTATTTAATTACCCATTTGAAAAGATCAGATTTTTTGTAAAGATGTTCAATCAGGAAGCAAGTTGTCACTTTCTGTCATCTGATAGTAGTTGCCAGGAAAAACAAATGGAGTTGAGACTGAGGGCTTTGCCCCTTGGCTCCCCCCCCCCCTTCCCTATACCGTTTTCTACCCAAGCTCCTTCTAGGGCCTAGGCCTGTATCCGATGTACAGGGTTTGGATGAAGTTCTCCAGCCTGGTAGATGATGTCTACAGTCAGACATGGTCAGGGTCATAGAAAAGCTGACATTGCGTGGTACTGAGAACCAAGAACGAGGACTGAGAATCAAGATAGAAAGCTGTGAAAAAGAGTGATGGAAAGCAGTGTGCTTTGGAGCATGCTTTCCCTGTACAGTGCCTGGCTTTGGGGATGGATGGATGGATTTTTCCCCCATCCATTAGACCATAAGTGGTGGTCTGGGTGCTAGTCTTTCGGATGAGACGATAAAGCGAGGTCCCGTGTGTTACAGAAAATTATGCAGCGCACGTAAAAGAACCCACGGCAACAAGAGAGTTGTCCCTGGCAAAATTCTTAGAAAAAAGCCACTCTGATAGGGAAAGAAATACAGTTGCAGACCAAAAAAAGAAAGAAAAAAAGGTGGGGGGGGGGGGGGGGGGGGGATGGCGCTTGTTCTTGGTGGCGACGCGCTCTCCCCGGGGAAGCAGCCCGAATTTCACGCAGAGAAAGAAAATCATCGTGACTTATTAAAGTGGTATAAATAAATGAAATGAAATGATTATACTGTTTCATTCAAAGTCCGTTTTTAAGGGACAGACTCCAGTTCATTCCAAACGTCGGGGATATCTCATGGTTACTCAGTCTCGATTGCTGACAGCTTTGCTATGTCCTTTTTGTGTGTGTGGGTGTATACCACTACCAACATGCTCAATCTGTTGTGTGTTGTAGTGGTATTACCTTACACCTACATATGTACGCGTGTGTGTGTGTGTGTGTGTGTGTGTGTGTATGGTGTATACCACTACCAACACATGTATCTGTGTGTGTTGATAGTGGTATACACCATACATGTCTCCACACACACACACACACACACTCTCTCTCTCTCTGTATTTTCTCAGCGAGTGTGCATGCTGTTTTCATGTCGTGTGTGTTGCAATAAAAGCATGCGTTCCATGAACCCGAGTGCTGGATTGTGATTGGTTGAGAAAAGTGCGAGTTGTGTTCAGATGGGCGTTTGGCAGCTATATAAGTAAAGTATCCTCTAGGGTGTGGTGGGTGGGGGAGGTGGATGGGTAAATCAAAACATCAAACCTCCCCTACCTTGGAAAACTGGGGAAAAGGCAGACTGTCAGGCCCCTGCCTTACACACCCCAGAGGTGAGTCTGCTTATGCAGCAGACAGCAACATACTCCCCCTGACGATTGGACTTGAAAAAAAAAACAAACAAAAAAAACACCCTCACATTTACAAACTTGACCACTTCAAGATAGTTGTCAGCTTGTACACGTGAGTTTTTCCTTGGTGCAAGTTGTCTTGCCTTGCTATCTCTACAAGCAAAACCAACTCAGGGTGTTTGGACCGACACTTTGCACCAGGGACGAAAACTCACTTGTACTCGCTGACAAGCTAAATGTTCTTGAAGAATCATCAGGCAAGTAAACATGAAAGTTTTGTCGACTGTCAGGGGAGAGTATTTGCTGTCTACCTGGCCATGGGATGTTCCACTCGGCAGAAAAGAGGAGGGAGAAAAAAGAGGAAAACTGACGGGCACTTGCTGCAATGACAAAAGTGCAGTAGTCTAAACAGAACGAGTCCCTTTGCCACATCGCACTTCACTTGTCCATTTATCTTAGCTGGACCTTTCACTCCACGCGGTACAAGCTGAACTCTTTGCTGCAAGCACCAGTTCTGCAATCAAGTTCTCACGCAGAAGTCATAGAAAGAAGCGTTTTTGTCTGACATCTATGCTATTTGCCAACAGTCGCTCTTCCCGATCCATTGCCGAAGTTCACTCAGGTGTCTTCGGGACATTATGACGTTGTTACATCGTCTTCTGATCTCTGAGATGAAGTGATTTTGATTGGTTTAAAGTGGGTTAATAGCGACCAATTTCTCACTTTATTTGCATATCCGAAAATGTTTGCGCATTTCCGCAAAAGTGGACGTTCAGTAATATAGGTCAAGTCTCAACAGTTCGAAGATGATGCGCTTTCTCTAATCTTTTTGAATGTTGTTCGTCTTCGTGAATTTTTGTTCGATGCCAGGAACAGCAGAAAATTAAAAAATGGTTGGAACGATAAAAAAATGAAATACGGCGGAAATGTTAAGCACTGACGAAAAAAAAGAGGAGAAAGCCATGCCTGGTCTACTACTAAGCCAAACTGACCTCTGGGTGGCTGGTGAGGGGCCTGTCAAATTCCTTTTCCAGAGAAGAAGAAAGATAGAACGTCACAGCTGTACAAGGAAAACACAATCTCCAGAATTCAGAAATGGAGGATTTAGCTGTTACTTCACTTGTTGGATCATGGGGTGAGGACATACTGGAATGAATTTTAAAAGACGAGATTGGGTTGTTTACTTCACCTGTCATGGGGAAAAAGCAAAGGTAAACAACATCATTTACACTTGTATAATGGAAGAAGATTATTACAAGCCGTTCAACACATCCTGAATTAAACATCTGGCCAAATGACTTGGTACAGCTCTTCCCCCCCATACTTTCCAGGTTGTACCCACGCTGTCCTATAAGCCAACACCACCAATGTGGAGAAAGGGGTTGGAAAAGGGGCACTGGACCTGTAGGCTGCAAACACTGAACCTGGGTTGAAAGTCTTCCTCCAGAGGACAGGGAGGGAGCAGAGTTCCCCACTAATTCTTTTTATGTTGGCTTTGAAGAGAAACTCTCTTCTTGCTGGGGCTGTGAGCGAGACTCCATGCCTTGACCCCACAATCCTTGATTCCAGCATCCAACAATTTACCCACTTCGGCCACCCAAGGATCTTACGGACCGCTGTGTGGAAAACTGGCTCCACTCTGGATCCGTCATGTAGTTCCAAGACTTTTCCTTCTGCAATGCCAGGGTGCGCTTTGTATGGAACAACGCTAATAGCCACAGTAAGACCACTGGGTTAGGTACAACACATTCTTTTCACTTGCTCTGATTTTTTTTGGGGGGAGGGGGCATTTTTCATTAGAAAAACTTTTGTTGTACTTTCTAGCTCATTTTTTACTTCTTTATGATTTTTTTTCTTCACACAAGCTGTGCAAATCCTCAACATGATCTTTTTTTTTTTTTAAATGCAATTCATTTTCTTCAACAATTATGTAAAACAGAGGGAATTTCAAGTTTAGGATATAAAACCTTGCCTTTTTAAGGCATACTTTTTCCGTTGAAATCATTAACAAAATTTCTTTTAGCAACAGGTAAGGGGGTGGGGATACCATACATCGCAAGAGCCCCTGGCTATTCCACATAGCGGAATTTTTCATAGACAGTGTAACCGAGTATTTCATTAAACAATACAAAACCCAACCTATACATATTACCACAAGTGACTCCTGGCCATTCTAGGAATGCTATACAACGGTATAAATATTTTTTTTTCTTAAAATGCCCACCTACAGTGGGGTCTCCAGCCTGGCTTGCTGCATTCTCAGAACGTGGAGTTGTGACCTCAGCGGACCGGAGACCTGCAGCCAGTGAAGGACTTCTCTGAGGCCTGGCCTCTCCTCTCCCCCTCACAGGGCCTCTCTCTCTCCTGTCCACAGCCAACATGGCGGTGACCCTCCCTCCCTCCCCACTCAGGAGAGGGGGGGACAAGTCCTGTTCCCTCCTTCACTCACAGTCCCTCTTGGCTCCTTCAGGCTGCACACCGGTATTAAACAATCACTCTTTTCCTTCTGTTTTTCTATGTGACTCTTACATTCATACCGCACGTACTAAGGCATCCACAGAAATAAAAACCACTTTTTGTGAAAGACTAGCCCCTGACTCAAAACTCATGTGATTTGGAACAAATTTGGTAGGTTTGAAATTTTTTAATTTTTCAGCAAACACTGTACCCCCTCAGTCCTTTGTCGTCTGCTAGCTTCCTTACCGCAATATGCATGCGCGGGGTCAACGCTGTAGGAATACAGGCAAACCTCATTTGATGGTTATTTCCAACTTTCTCGTGACTACCTGGTATTGCTCTATGTCCTCAATCCCAAAAATACAGTGCACAGTCCATTTTTTCATGCTTTAAAAAATCTGTGAAAATCACCAACATTTTTTCCACTGGCACTCTATACAAGATACTACATGACCGCCAAATTAACAGCGGTGTGCGGCCTCCAAGGCCAAGTGCAGTAAGGGGGGACCCTCCCCCCAGGGTTCAGTGTGGTGAACACAGACACCCTGGCCTGGGCTGTACCCACACCAACTGTCCTCACCGCGCATCACCACAGTCAGGGTCTTCAGTTGGTGCTGGTGATTAACGTTTGAGCCTTGGGCGGGAGCCTGGCTCCAGGCGTGCCTTCCCCTCACAGAGGCCAACTGTCAACGCACACACAACCACGGTCACTGCTTCTGTCACTCTTCTTGCACATTTTGGCCCAGTGGCAAAAAGCTGTGTCAGTGGCTGAGGTCAGCTCACTGCAAGGCTACACGACAATGTTGTTCTGTTTGTAACGTGTGTTGAGATTGCCTTCAGCCACGGACAAGCTTTCACATAACAACCTGCACTCTCAAAAATCTCTGAAGGCAGAGTATGGTCTGCCTATTTGGCTGAGGTACTTAAAACAGTCACACTCGCAAACTTCTCATGCGTGAGCAATTTCAATCTCACCGTTTGATTCCAGGTGGGATGAGTGATTGAGTGAGTCAGATAGTTGAGTGCACGTTCTGGGTGACCCCAGAGTGTTAACTGGGGAATGTGCAACTCAGCATTTGCACATCATCTGCAGTACTGAATTATTTGGGGTATTGCATTACCAAGTTCAAACTTTCCCATAGTGTGAAAAAATCTCGCATAGCTGCCAACCTCCATTCCAAAACCAGAATTTCATGGGGGGTGAGCTTGCACTTTGAAAATAAAAATTGCCATAGGTGGAAACTGAAAGTACAAAGATGTTTTTCTTACGATTTAACGATTTTCACTGTATGTGCTATTAGACGAAGGAGGCAGTTAGGGAGAAAAGTGGGAGAAAAGGAGATGCTTATGTGTGATGACAGTTTGTTTTGTCACATGAGTGTAGGTGTGTGTGTGGAATGTGTGTGTGTGTTGTGGGTGTGTGTGTGTGTCACACTGACAAAGTACAATGCTGACTTAGGAGAGAGGTGTGGCTGTAGCACCAGTGTCCAAATCAGGGCCAGGACTTTGTCGGCTCTTCACAATTCTATTTTTGCTACTTCAGTATCTCGTCTTTCAAATCTGAACTCTGCTTTCATCAGCTGAATCAGAACTGCTATGTACACCACACTCAGAGGGTACAACATACTCTGCTCTTCTTCATGTGCAGTCTTGACATTTTGTCTGCCAGGCCAATTGACACTGCATTGGCGCAGGAATTGCAGGCAGAAGACTGATCTGAAGTTATGGAGACTCCTTGTTTTGAGAACACCCTTCTAATCTGCACTGTTCTCTGACAGTGGTGATCAGTACTGGAAACCAGACGCTGCAGACGTCTCTACTGCAGTTTTCCCTGGTGATTTTTTTGACATGTTGTAAAACCAGAATCTGCAGCTAAGTTTGGGGCAAAAGAAAGGTTGGCAGCTATGTATCTAAATGCCCTACAACATTAATATTCTCTGTTCCTCTCATTCTGTTTTTTTTTTTTTTTTTAACTTGTTATTGCATAAACAATTCAGTATGCAGATATTATCCCAATACAGAGTATAAAAAGTGAATAGTTTATCCAAAGAAAAACATGACACAAAAATTAAATTACAAAACAATAAGTCAATAAGATCAGTACTGTCCTCACCACAAAAATCTGATGGAATTCCGTTTAAAACGGAAGGAAAATGACGGATGAAATCTAAACTAGCAAGAGGAAAAAGAAAGAAACCCATGGCTACAGCTGCTTACCATTTCTCTCTTCTGTGTGATCAGAAGGCCCATGACTTTGGAGGAGAAGGAAGCAGCAAGGAGAGGGTTGAGGGGCCTCTGACTCCAGAAAGGAATATTGCAGTTGGTCCACTCGTTGGCTGTCACTGGCATGTCTGTCACTGATGGCAGTGAGTTACATCTGATGTCAACAGTCCACAGGCTGTGTTTGGGTGCCTGGAAAGAACAGACAGCACAAACCAATGGACACAAAAACTAAACACTAATCAATCATCTCTGTCTCTCTCATTCCATTGCTACCTACACAAACAAAGGGTGTCTCTTTCATTTCCACAACTTTAATTGTCATCAGCTTGTGTACAATCCACTTGGTTGATAAATAGGAATGTCAGAAGGGAGGGGAGGGGGGAACACACTTGGAGAGAACAGAAAGCAGAGCGTAGATTAGTTTAACTTTCTACTTCACTACAGACTAACTAACTAACTACCGACCTTGTCTACCGCTCTGTCTGCTGACCCGTCTTCTCTGTCTGTTCACTCCCTCTTCTCCTGAAGGCGCGGGGGGGGGACTGCCTTCACACTGCCAATCACCGCTTACGGCACAGACAGACCATGCTGACTGTGGACACCCCCACCCCTCTTTCTTTTACTTGCCTGCTGAAGGTCTTCACACTGGCCACGGACCACACACACACAAACAACCCTCCCCGCAAACAAGCCATGCATTCTTTCTCCACGTCCGCCGTTGTGTGTGGTCAGGAAAAAAAGGTCCAGTGGAAGGGTCCTATGTTTGTTCCCTCCTAGAAATCTACTTTGGGCCTTCACCTGATCTTTTAGTGACCTGTTACTGGACAATAACCATTTCTGATTGCGCCATTCATTTTTTCAAGAACATGACAGATTCTGTATGTTTGTCCATCGAGTCCGACGATGACCTCCAAAACAGAGCGGAGAGCAGTGCTGTTTTGGAAACTGGGCAGAAATTTGATATAGTGGAGATAGCCTTGCCCACAGCACATCCCACTCTGCCAAGTGGCCTAAAGGACAGTCAGCATTGGAGATGTTTCCAAAGGCCACTAGGCCCAGGGCTGTCAGCACATAAGGGGATGTGCGGAGGTCAGCCTCCTAGTCAGAGAGTCCTGTTCGATCACTAAAGACTAAGCGGTAAAGTGGAATTCATGAGAGGGACAGCCCTTATCCTCCTTAAACAACCAGACATCAGTTGGGTGATGCTGTCTCCATGAAAGATTCAACACTGACCTGCCACTGGGTCAACAGCTCCTGACTATGTTTCATCAGATGGGGAGAGTGGCAGTTTACCCAACAGTCTATGGAAACAGTCCAGTATTGTCCCAATTCTTAACAACGGTTAAGCCAACACTAGTATAAATAGCTACAGACACTATCTCACTTACCTCTCAATGTCTGTAAAACTGCTGAAAAAGGGTTATGAAACAGGAATGGTTTACTACTGTGAAACGAAGAACATCCTTCCTGTTAAACCAAGCAGGCTCAGAACAGGAAGGTCATCCATCATCTTGTTCAACTGACCACTCACATTAACATCTTAACTGCCCAGTGCAAGTGCACCCTATATGCCGGGGAATAAAATTCTTATGTACCACTGCTATGTTCATATCCCTCTTACTCAGAAACTACTACATGAATATTCCTGATAGTCTGCCCAATGACGGTATATATATCGTAAATTACTTCGAGGCAAGCTCAAATTAGTTACCATATTCCTGCGAAAATATATTTAAAATGTAAAAAAATCGACCAAAAATACGATTTCTTTATCACCACTGTCATTCTGAGTACCTCCGAATCTCAATAACGTAAAACTATGTCTAGGCCAAATCTCTTTTTTTTTTTTTATGGCACAATCAGCTGCTCATACACGATCGTTTTCATCCACTGTTAGGTTTAAATAACAGTTTTATTTGCCAGTTTTACAGCTGTGTAAAGTTATTTTTGCTTCAACAAGAAGTGTCAGCATTTAGAACACAGAATCTTCCCATCAGTCATGCATAAAAACACAAAATACAGCTATAAAAACGATCATTTTTGCTCGGTTTTTGCAGCTGGATGTTGCCAAGAACAGGACGAGTGCTTCATTAATTTTGGAGTTCTTTCCCTTTAACTGTAGTCAAGGAAGCAGGCTTGTTTACTTCGGTTGGACACCCCGGAAATTTTCCGGATTGTTGGCGTATAGGGTGCACGTTTAGCCCCGGAGAATTTCCGGGGTAAGGCAGTCTAGTGGTTAAGTATCATTTTGCCAGACGAACATGTCTTTTGGCAACCTGTTTTGATGTGACCAGAGCCTACGACCAAGTATGGCACTCACGATTGTTGTATAAACTAAAATCTATTGGATGATCAGGGCATATATATATAAATTATATATATATATATATATTTATTTATATATATATATATTATTTATTATATAACTTAATAACAGATTTTCTGGGAAAAAACAGACAATTAGAACTAGAATAGGGACTACATATTCATCTATAAGTCTCTTCAAATATGGGCATTCCACAGGGTCAGTTATTGCTCCTTTATTATTCAACTTCTTAATGATGACTTGCCAAGCACATTATCTAAGCATGTAGCGAATTAGTCAAGACGCCGATGTATATGTTGTGGATGAAGGGAGCAATGTGAAAAAGAATACACGACAGAACTTGAATTACATCAAAAAGTTGTATCAAAAATGAAAACTCTTGAATTGGTATCAAACCATATTGAATGAAAAGGTTATATTGCTAACAAGTGATAAAAACAACATGTGCTTTTTAATAATGGATCAAATTAAACACTAATGCCCAGTTTTCGAATAGATAATGGATTTTTAGAATACAAGCAAACAGTCACTTTTTGGGAGTTTTTCTTACAACAAAACTGACTTGGAACACCACATTGGAGTACTTCTAAATAAAGCCTAGGACAATGTTAAACATTGGGAAAATATTGGCTAAAAGTCATCGGGTCAGGATATGCTGACCTACTGACCTTTCAACTTCTTTCATTCTTCAAAAGTTGACGTAATGCCAAGACGTATGTTTTAATGCTCCAGAATATCTTAGAAACTTCAAAGTATAGACTGTGTAGCAGGCATACAAACTGGCTCTAGGTCTACCAGTCATGGCCTCCTGTAATAAAAACATATAGCGCATGAGGAATTTTACCATTACAAAACACCCAAGGATTGCTTGTTTTACATTTGTTTAAGATATGACTGTTCTACCCCTTTTGGTTAACAATGATTTGACAGCCGGCAATAAATCTTAAGTCTGTACGATTTTCTGAAGAGAGCAAAATGATATCCTCTAACACACACTGGGTACATACAGTCTCAATACTTGTTTTAAATGCTGGATTGAATCCATATACACAAATATTGCTAAAAGAGATGAAGGTTATACCCACGCCAACGTTGGGAACTCAAAAAGAGCGCAGTTTGACATCATTATATGACTTCGTAAAGAATTGTATATAAAATTTTCTAAAGCAAAAATTCATTTGGAAGATCATTACTCACACCATTTAAAGTGTTTACAGATGGATAGTCTTAAACAATACTGTGTGCTGCATAAAACTAACAGATTTAAAAAGCACAAAAATCGTTTCATCTTGAGGAGAATATTTAGTTTTTACATACAGCAAGAAGATTTGTAGATATATAATGGCACTTAATTTTTATTCGATTTTCCAAAAAAGCTTTTTTTCGAATACTTTTTTGGGTTGAGTCAAAATCATAATATCCAGCCATCAGCTCTATGCAAACAAAAGTTTAGATCTGGATCTTTTCATAGAGATTGTTATTTCACTTCATCTCCTCACCTTAAAAGGCACAGATAGAACTTATTTGCTGGATTCCATCTCACTGTGGGTGGTATATCACAATGGAAAGTTTCAAGACCTTTTAGCAAAACAGGGGCCAAAACAATTAAACAGATGTGGCAACATTAAACTCCTTGTCACTACACCAATCAATGTTATTCAATCGTGCAAAACCACAGCAATAGTTATTCCAGTTGAGAAAAAAAGAGACTTGGTTGTTCTAACTTGTATATGAGAGGATGTACAATGAGCGTTTTTGTTAAAATATATGAAACCGAATTTTTTTTTTCATGTAAAAACAAAATTGTTTCTCTGGCTTGTAGATGGGAACTGAATTGTTTTTAAGACAAATATGTTGAACATGTTTCGATGCATATGTGGCATAGTATAACTGTTGTTCCTATCCTTGATATGCAGTATGCTGAAAAAGTGACACACTGTTCCACCTAGCATCGGTCATCAGCTATATCAGTGATCTTTTACTGAAGTATATTTTCCAAATCATTATTGCATGTCCAAGTTGTTCATTGTTGTGATTATTATGGAGTTTAAAGACATTATCTTCTGCGGTTTAGATTTTCTCTGTTGGTTAACGGATACAAATAGTTTTATTGTTCATTCGTTAGATTCTGGTAGAAATTGGGATTTTATTATTCTGTACTCAAGAATTATTCTGTATTTACATTTTTTACAGTTCTGTACAGATTTAATAATACATTAATCCCTTACACCCACTCAAGAAATTCCTTCCCCTTCCCTCCTCTTTCTTTTTTTTCTATATGGTCTAATATCCCATTTTGTGAAGAGACATAAAATGAAATCGAACACACCATCAACATTAACTTGGAATGCTCCCCCCCCCCCATCCACCCCCCCCCCATATTTCGTTTTGGATAACCTTTTACAAAAGCAAGGCAATGCAATAATTTTCTTCATAAAATGGTTAGCGACAGTCTGGGGACAAGATTACTATGCCGCACACTGTTGTCAGACAGCTGACCATTGAAGAAGACAGGAGAGATGGTGACGTGATGGATCACTAATATTGTTCACAGCAAGTGTTTCTTTTCAGTTGTCTGTTGTGACTGGAGTGACGTGTCAATGATTATCGTATTGAAATGAAGAGAGCCGAAGTGTACAAAGTCAACCAATCTCTGCATTTTGCTGTCACGGATGGAAATAATTACTAATGCTTGCTACTGAATACAGGCTCATCCATTAAAAATAAATTGTTTTCCTCCAGATTTAGTGACAGGCTTTGTGTAGAAAGATTGATGACAGAAAGCTAAAAGGACAGTTCATGTCACCCCCTTCAAGGTCTACAACAACTACTTGGATGGTAGTCTTCCTTGTCAGTGAGGCTTCTGTTTCTTTTCACAGTTTCTCACTTTTCATTTTTTACCATCATTTTTTTTTTTTTTGGAAGAAGATTCACTTTTTAAAACAGGAAACAGATACAGCATTGAAATTTTGAATTTTTTTCTTTGTGTTAAGATCTTAAGTTCTACAGATTTATTTGTGTTTACATAAATAACTTCTGAAGTTATGGCAATTTGAAATTCTGCATCCAGCCACACTGAGGACAAAAAACTCCAGGAACACACACACATAATCTTCACAGAAAATCAGCAAACTGTTCCGTGTTTAACAAAATATGCAAAAAAACAAAGAAATCATCTGTAAAACTTACCTAACAACAATATAAAAAAAGAATTAAATTATTATACAGTATCTTCAAGTTTTGTTTCTTTCCAAATGAGTTGTTTGCATGTTTGGCCATTAGAATTGGTTTCCACGCAATGGAGGGTCATCGAGCATAATTCATATTATAATCTGTTAACAACTGATTTTTTGATTCCCAAGCGCTATGTGACATTAAATTATAAATCTTGAAAAAACAAAACCCTTCAAAAACCAATTCCGATATATATTTCATCAGTGAACACCACATGCTTGCCTGAAGTACCGGGCATGTTCTTTATCCCATACATGTGTTCTGCAGTGATTGTGTGCAGTCGTCTCTTTCAAATGCAGAACAAATTTGGCAAATGTTTTCACAGACCACCATTTTGTAAACACTGAAAATGTGCACAGAAAAACAACGGCCATTCACAGCACAGCTGTGCCAGTCTCTCACCTCCAGAAATGCCAGCAGCTCACAGAACACACACACACCACAAACACCCCACACACAAAGGGTGGGTGTGAGAGTGTTTCCACCCACGTCAGTGCATGTTGCATGTGTCAGGGGCTGTGTTTTACACTCGTGTTTGGATTTTACTGTCAGCTGGCCCATCTTTTCGCCTGAGAAGGTTTTAAATCAACCAAAAATTTGCTCTGCCAAACACTTGGGTGTTGTTGTTTTTAGTTGTCTGCGTTATATATATTTAAAAAAAATTGTAATATATGATGTAGCAAATCTCATAGATTTTATAACTTAAACAATGTTCATAGGTTTCACGCAATTTTTCCGCAGAAATTGTGGGAAAAAGTGTTGGGGTATGCAACCTGACTATTCTGTTCACACCTCAACTGCACACTGGTGTCAGGCCAATGACTGTACAGTGGGGGAAAGCATTCACTGAGGGGCAATGCCTATTAAAGTTTCATATGTGTGTGTGATGCGGCTGTGGTGTGTGATAAAGATACTAAAGTTATGTTTAGTTTGATAAGTGAGTGAAACAGCAAAAGAAATACTATAAATGTGACAATTGATTTACTCGAAAAACATTATGGAAAACAAAAAAAATTCAATAAAATCGTTGTACCTGTTGTTGTAATGATTGTGATATTTTGGGATATGAAAACCTAACAATAATTGACAAAGTTTCAGTTCAGATTTTTAAAGCATATGCTTCGTTTATAAGTGTACAACGTCACTTCTCTATATATGGAGAAACGGACAGTATATCTTGTCTTACTTTGGTCTTTGTTCAAATGGTTCAGTTTCTGGATCAGATGGTTGACATCCAGTCTGAAAAGCTATCCTCAAATGTTTATCAGATGATGATAAGATTTACATGAAAATCTTTGAGTCAGTTCATCATGGCTCTAAATTACTGAATACGGGCCTCACCATTAATTTTTTTCCCCATTTTTTTATGACAGGATTTGTAGATAGTTTGATGAAGAAAGTAAAACAGCTTGTCACTTAAAGGACTACAATACTTGGAGGTATGTTTTCCTTGTCAGTGCAGGCGGGTTTTTTTTTTCAGGGTTTCTCACTTTTTTTTTTTTTTAACACCAATTTTTCTTTTTTAAAAGAGTTCATTTTTAAAACAAGAAAAAAAAATAAAAAAATTTATTGGGTTTTTTTGGATAAGTCTTCAGTTCTAAAAATTTATTTTTGTTTACTGAATAAATTTTTGAATTTAAAATTTTTTTCCCCCTTGTAAAAAAATTTAAAAAAAAAAAAAATTCACGAAAAAAATTTTTCGTTAAAAAAATCTGCAAAAAAGAAAAATATCTGAAAAATTTCTAAAAAACCCCGAATTTATTGTTTTTTTTTTTTTTTGTTTTTAAATTTTTTGTTTCTGTTCACGAATTTGGGGGGGGAAAGGGGGTAAACTATAATTTTTTTTTAAATGTTTTTTTTTTTTTGTTTCCCTTTTTTGGGAAAACATTTAAAAACAAAAAAATTTAAAACCCCCCAACCCCCCAAAACCCCCCCCGCCCCCCCCAAAACCCCCCCCTTTTTGCCCTCCCAAAAACCCCCCCTCCCAACAACAATTTCAAACCCCCCCTTTTAAAAAACCACCCCCCACAAAAAAAACCCCACAAACCTTTCTTGAACCCAAACCCAAAAAGAAAACCCCCGGAAAAAAAAAAAACCCCCCCCCAAAATTTAAACTTTTTGGGAAAAAAAAAAACCTTTTTCCCGGGGGCCCTGCAAACCCCCCCCCCCAAAACCCCCCCCCCCCCCAAAAAAACCCCCCAAAAAAACCCCCCCCCCCCAAAAAATTTCCCAAAACCCCCCCCCCAAAACCCCCCCCCTCCCCCTAAAAAACCCCTTGTTGTTTAATTGTTCTGCGTGAATGGTGCGTTCTTTCAAATGGAAAAATTTTTGGAACTGTTTCACTGACCGCCATTTTTTAAACACGGGGCAAATGCGCAAAAAAAAAACAACGGCCTTTTCCCGCCAGCTGTGCCAAAATTTTTACCTCCAAGAATGACAGAACTCTCCACACAAAAACAACCAAACACCCAACAACAACCACCACAACACCCACACACCCACACAAAGGGTGGGGGTGGGGTGTTAACCTGTAGTGCTGGGTTTTATGTTCGGGGGTGTTTTCACCCTTGTTTGGGTTTTTTTGTCGCTGGCCCAAATTTTCAGCCTGGAAGGTTTTTTCAAAAAAAAATTTTTTGCTTCCCCTTGGGTGTTGGTTTTTACTTAAATGTTTTAATTAAAATAAATTTGTTTTATGATTGAAAACTATAGTTTTTAACTCAAAAAATAGTGCCAAAATTTTCCGCAAATTTCCCAAAAAACTTTTGGAAAAAGGTAGGGGGTTATAAATTTTACCTAAATTTGTTATCGTATGGGGTGTTGTGTGTGTGTTGGGGGGGTAAAAATTTTTGCTTTAAATAGTTTTTTGGGCTGGGGATTTCCATACGGCATTTTTTTTTAAAAAAAAATGGGAAAACCCTTTTGATTTTTAAAACCGTTTCCTTTTAAAGAGGAGGTTTGGGGGTTTTAAACCTCTTTGTAAGTTCATCAACTTCACTATATATGGAGAAAGGGGCGATACCCTTTTTTTTTTTGGTCTCGTTTTAATGGTTCGTTTCTGGATCAGCTCTTGACATCCAGTCTAAAAAGCATCCTCAAATTTTTTACACTGTAAAAAGATTTTACATGAAAAAATTTTTGATTAAATCATCAGGTTTTAAAAAAATACAAATTTTCAGTACAAAGCGGATTTTACTTTTTGGGGGAAGACAGTTTTGTTAAAGTTTTCGTTACAGTCACGTACAAAGCCTTTTAATAGAAAACTTTTTTAATGAAGGGGAAAAAGGGCTGTGGAATATAGTAACCCTTTTTATTATAAAAACTATAAATAAAATTTTGGTATGGAAAACTAATAACTTTGTCTACCAAGTACATTTTACGCTCTTATGAAGTTTCGTTGTAGCTGTCACAAGTTTCCCTATTGAGTTGGACGTTTCCATAATATCCAAAGGGGAAGAAAGAATAATTTTTTAAAATGCAATAGTCTGTTTTTGGGGGTGGATTTAATTTTATCAGGAATGTCCCCCACTTCAACAAATGACAAGATTTCATTCCCCCACATTTTCAACCCATGTCCAGTTAAATGTTTGTAGGGTAATGAAAAGCAAATCTCAAAAAGTTTCCTGTGCTCTCAAATCATAAAAATTTGCGGTATTTTTTGAAATTTCAATTTTTCTTTCCCCAATGTAGATTACGTCTTTTAAAAAAATGGGGGGTTCTAAAAAATTTTTGGGGGTTTTCGGGGTTTTTTTAATGGCTTTTTTTTTATTCCCTTTTTTTTAAAAAATTTTTTGGGGAATTTTTGGTTTTTTGTTCTTTTTTTTTGCCCCCCCCAAAAAAAAAACCCCCCCCCCCCCCCCCCCTTTTTTTTTTGGGGTTTGGGGGGTGGGTTTTTTGGGGGGGGTGGGGGGGGGTGGGGGGGTGTTTGTGGTTTTGGTGTGGTGTTTTGTGAGTGTTTTACAAAAATAATACAAAACGAATTTACTTTGTGCAAATAAAAGCTTTACAAAAAGTTTCGTTTGTGTGAGTGTGTGTGGGGTTTTTTCTTTCAAACTGCGCTTGGATAAACAACAAACTGTGAAAAACCATGAAGAAAATGCATGCACTGTTTAAAATGTGAAAGCAGGAGAGTCTGACAAAACAAGTTTTTTCATTTTTTAAAGCACTTGCATCCTCTGATTCAGAAAAAAAGTTGTGATCGCATGAACGTTTAATGGAGCCTTCATGTGTGTTCTCTAATTGTTATGTATGTATAACTATTTCTGTTAAAAATGCTATCTGACATGCACATACAAACAACAAACGGTAAACAGATCAGTCAACATTTCTAATAGTTCTAAATGAAATCGAGGCAGGAGTTGTCATTCCTGCATTTGTTTTCACGATGTTTCACCGACCATTTTGATATGATACAACAAAGTACATACATGTAGCTGGGTGGACACACGGCTACACTTGTTTTAGACTAAAATCAGCAAAACCAATACCGCGCGTGGTCAACATAATATATGAATGTTCCCAGTTCTTTTTGTAAACTGTCCATTGTTATTATGCTTACTATATACTTGTATTTTTATATGTATTATGTGGCCCACACAAGAAATCCAGAAAATGGACATGGCATAGCCCAAATGGAGAACACCACAAACCAAATTTGATTACATCATGGTGAAAAAGACGTTCAGTCTAGCGTTAACATCGCACAGACACGAAGTTTTCCCGGAGCAGACATAGGGATTTGATCTGAAATCTTGTGATGATGACTTTCCGACTACGTCTAAGAAAATCCACAAGCGGAACAACATCGGGATAAAATTTTTGACCTCGAGAAGCTGAAGGACCAGAGGTATTAGAAATTTTTCAAGCAAGGATAGGTGGAAAGTTTGCAGCACTCACTGTGATAGACTCAGACATAGATACACGGGACGATAGTTTCAATACAGCGGTGACTGAAACAGCAAACGAGCTTTTGGCAAACGCCGACCAGTAAAAAAAACCATGGGTCACACCTAACATCCTACAACTATGCGACAAGCGTAGAGAGCTAAAGAAAAAGAAAACTGAAACAAAAGAAAGAGCAGAAAAATTATAGGGCAGTCAACAAAAGAATCAGGAAGTCCATGACGGAGGCAAAGAGAATTGGATCGGTGAACATCCCAAAGGGACATTGAAGAGAACATCAAGAAAAAACAATAGCAAGAAAGCATATCAGCTGGTGAAAGACCTGACTAGCACGAAACAGAGAAAAGGTTTAACAATCCAAGACAAAAATGGGAAGTGTCTCACTGACGACCAGGGTATCCCGAACAGATGGACAGAATACTGCTCCCACCTGTATAACTATAAACCGCAGGAGATCCCGAAGTCCTTAATGTACCCGAAAGCAAAGACACAGACAGTCACCCTATCCTCCGAGAAGAAGTGGAAACAGCAGTCAGATCGCGAAAAAAGGGGAAGTCAGCAGGGGCTGACAACATTCCAGCTGAGTTGGGCCCAAACTGGAGGGAAGCCATGATCAGCGCCCCACTAAGAATCTGCAACAAGATCTGGCAGACAGGAAAATGGCCAACACCATGGACGCAGTCACTCATCATCACCCTCCCCAAGAAAGGGAAATCTACAACAATGCCATAATTACCGCACAATCAGCCTCCCTATGTCACCCAAGCAAGGTCATGCTGCAGATAATATTGAATAGACTGAAGCCACAAGCAGAGACCATCATTGCTGAGGAACAAGCAGGTTTCAGAACGGGCGCAGCACAACAGAACAGATATTTCAACTCAGAATACTATGTGAGCGGTACCTTCAACACAAACAAGACCTTTACCAGTATTTATCGATTTTAAGAAGGCATTTGAACAGGGTGTGGCATGCAGCTTTGTGGGCAACCATGAATCTGTACAGCATCAATGCAAACCTAAATCAGAGTCATCAAACGCTGTACAGCGAGGCCACCAGTGCAGTGTATACAACAACAACATTGGAGATGGTTTCGAACAACATTTGGGAAAGTAAGGCAGGCGTCTACTCTCACCCACTCTTTTTAAAACATCTTCCTTGAGAGAATCATGGCTGATGCACTGGAACTCATAAAGGATCAGTCAGCATTGGTGGCAAAAACGATCACAAACCTCCACTTCGCAGATGACATTGATGGAATAGCAGGATCAGAAAAAGAGCTTGCCACCCAAAACAGAACACTTGGATAAGGCCTCCAAAAAACATACGGCATGGAAATCAGTGCAGAGAAGACCAAACTGATGACTAATAACACCAACGGCATTAGCACTGATATCAGGTTAATGACCAGAAGCTGGAAACAGTTCAAAGCTTCAAGTACCTGGGAAACCCTTGTATCCGACCAGGGATCCAAGCCAAAGTAGTATGCAGGAACTGCACAGACAATAACAGCTTTGTCAAAACTAAACACCATCTGGAGAGACAAGAATATCTCACTTTTATCCAAGATCAGACTAATGCGCTCCCTTGTCATATCCTTTTTTCTGTATGCCTGTGAATCATGGGCCCTGACTGCAGATTTGGAGAGAAGAGTACAGGCAGTGGAGATGAGATGCTTTCGGAAAACTCCTTGGCATCTCCTACAAAGACCACATAAGCAACGAAAGCGTGCATAACAGAATCCAGCAAACCATTGGCCCTATGAGAAAACCCTTTTAACGATCGTGAAAAGCGTAAACTTAAGTGGTATGGGGATGTCACAAGATCCAAGGAATTACAAAGACAGTTTTGCAAGGCACTGTCCAAGGAGGGAAAAAGAAGAGGCAGACCAAGGAAGAGCTGGGAGGATAACATCAGTGAATGGACGGCCTAGAACTCAAAAAAACCCTGAGAAAGGCAGAACAGAGAGAGAATGGAGGGAACTGGTTGCTGAGTCTTTGAGGGTGCCCCCCGGTCGCAGACTACGGGACAGATAGTGATAATAGTTTATGTAACTAAATTTTTTGTATTTTGTAAATAATACAAATTAGTTTTTTTATTATTTTGTTTATGTTATTTTTAATGTTGTCTACATGAAAATCTTAAAAGATTTTTTTTTGTAATTTAATAAAACGGCCCCAGTTATCTCCCGAAAAAGCGGCATTGGTCTATCTAGGAAAAAAATCAATAAAATACTTTATTAAGTTATTGTTTTTCTCATTTCTGGAATGATGTTTAAATATGATCTTGATCGATTTATTTAACCCCAATGGAGTTCTCTATTTTTTTTGTAAAAAATTTTTTCACCTACTGCTCAGTGTATGGTAATACGTACCCCATGTTAACACAGAAAAAAACCATTCTATTTCCTATGGGCGTAATCTTTAAACAATAAATTTTGTGCGATTGAAGATATATGGTAAATGTTATTAAATAAAAAAAAGTAGCCTATTAATAGAATAATCGTAAAGTGCACACTGTTTTTAAACATGTAAACAGCCTAACGCCGTTCCTTTTGTAAACAAGTTTGAATTATCAAAATGGGTTTTACCAAAGAGACAAAAATTATAAAACTAGGATGTTTGGGGTTTTGATATGCAGAAAAACAAGATTGGAAATGTTAGTAGGATAATTTGAGTATTTGAAATTGTTATCTTTCGTATTAACAAGGCTTGGGAAATTGCTTGGGGGCAGCAACCAGAAACTGTGTTTGTGCACCAGGGGAATTTACTATCTCCTCTCAAGGCACTGTGGTTATAATATGTTATGTTTTCAAACTGTGGTGCATATCCCTTTTTTTTTATCATAAAAATTTTTTTTTGTTTAAAAATTTTTTATTTAAAACTCCAGTGTTGTTCTTTGCAGTTTATGTAATATATAGAGGGTGGTCAGGTGGCTAGAGAGACTTTCCACCCACCCAGCAGTAGATGTATGGGGCTGAATAAAGAGGTGACAACCAAGTGCTGTTCTTCGCTGAGTCTTCTGTTGCTGGTTGCTGTACACCAACGTTGCATGAATTGCTGTTGCAGAATTGTGTGTGTCCAAATTTTCCTACCTGCTCTCAGCAAGTCACACACGTTTATACCAAAAAAAAAAGATAATAAAAAGAAGAACTTTAAAAAGCTATTTTTTAACAGAATTATTGCCAAATTAGTTGTTTATGCGGAGAAATTTCATGCAAGTTCATGAATTATGAGAGCCCCCCTCGATGACCTGTTCTGTGTTCCATGTGGTCCCAGTCAGTTAACTTTGTGAGCAACGTAACAGTTTTAATTCTAAAAATCACGAAACAGTAGTAACTAGTACAAAAAAAACAAGCATTTACTTCTTCAAATGTAATGTGCTGTACACATAAAAACATACTGCTGACAATCCCAAGTCCAAAGCATCGGCCGTTTGATCACTGAGGTCACCATTTTTAGTTAGTAAGGGGAAGGGGTACTGTATGCAAATGAGAAATGGAAATCATCAAGGGAATAAGAATAAACTCAAATGAGGTTATTAATTTTTCTAAAAAAAAAAGAGCTTTCTTATCATATTTTGGAATTTTTGTAAGATTAATACTGAAATATCTACGGCTTCTGCAAGCTGTAAGTAATTTAAAATTTTTTTATTACTACACTTTGAAAAGTTAAAAACTGTACCAAAAAATCCCATCCTATCATTGGTTAGAGGAAGTTTCTTCTTTCCAATGGTGTGTGCTATGAATAAGTTTGTGTTGGTGATGGGTTTTTCCCGAAATGATAGAAGACGAAGCACGGAAATTCAGCAGGTCATGCTTTCAGCGAGTAGTCATCATTCTTGCAAAATGATTGAGAGATGTTGAGTTGAAGCTTACATTTTTACTGGTTTTATTGTGTTTAAGTTTTCTTTTATATTGTATGAAGAAATGGGGTGCAAGTGGGTCAAATTTGCCTGTTTCTTTCAGCTACGCTTTCCCAGCTAGTGGTGGGCCGTGGTCCTACCCAATGTCAGGGCACACACTTCTGGGCCAGAACTAAATTAACATGAAAAAAAATCATGAATACATTATCACTATTTCAGTTTTCTGCTGTTATGGTGTCCCACAGACGATGTAAAATACAATAAAAATTCCCCCCGAATGAAGAAAAAACAAAATTCAATGACACTGTAAAAAATGAAGAAAAACAGATTCAATGAAAATGCACAATTATTACAGGGACAGCCCTTCTTTCCACTTATGGTGCCATGATCTGGTCCCCTCTACCCATGAAGAGCGCAGCAGGGGGGGGAAAAGTTAGGAGGGGGCAGACACGCTGGGGCCCAGGCTAGGGAAGGTCGGGGTCGGGTGGTTCTTTTTTCCTTGACACTGGCAAGGCGGGGGAGACTGGTGGTGGATCCCTGATGTCAGACTGTTCACAGAAAACAACACACCCCCCCGACAGCGCAGGACAACATCACCACCAGGAATGACAATGAGGGGGGAAAGGGGCAGGAAAGCCTGGGGGTCGAGCGCTGCATCAGGATCGACGGCCCGGATCAACCCACCACAGAGGTGCCCTTTTTACTTTTTCTGTTTTGGGGGGATTTTCCCCGGGAGGAGTTGACTCAGTACTGACCCACTCCCCTAAAAGGCCTTTGG
Organism: Rapana venosa; assembly: GCA_028751875.1. Taxonomy (NCBI): domain Eukaryota; kingdom Metazoa; phylum Mollusca; class Gastropoda; order Neogastropoda; family Muricidae; genus Rapana; species Rapana venosa. Next base: position 63,443,474 of record CM054150.1, read on the forward strand.
CGAACTATAAAAAAAAAGCCCCAAGTGAAAACACACGCAGAACATCTTGTGCACCTTAAATATGGTTTTCTTCTTTTTTACCCAGTTTTGTTTCAAAAAAAAATGCTTCATACAACATAGCAAGAAAGATGTCTTAGTGTTGGTTTAAACATATAAGTGAATACCTGAAGCTCAAAGTACATGATACAATAGACGACCAAGTATAAAGTAAAAATTTTCAGACTAAAAATTTTAAAATTAATTAGGTATATGTTTAATAAAAAAAATAATAATAATAATAAAAAAATTTTTGGAATTTTTATATAGCACAAAACTTGTAAAGCAAAAAATAAAGCGCTCAATGATTTCCCTTTTTTTTAATCGAGGAAAATGGAATAAGCACCATTGCTTTTTTACACCCACCCCCGTTGTATGCGGTTTTGTAAATTTGTAAATTTTTCCCCACCGGCACACGGGCCTATTTTTTTGAAAAGCGGAACAGGTTTTAAACGGTGGCAAGAGTTCGTTTTCTTTTTGCAAGGGGCCCCTCGGTTTATAGTCTCTTTTCAAAGGATTTTACGGGTGGACGTCAATTAAAAAAGGGTTGCCCCCTTCCCCCCCAAAAAAAGAGGGTCGGGGGCTGTGCCCTTGAAGTGAGCATTTTTTAAAATTAGAAAAAACTGTCTCGGAAATGAAAAACAATCCCTCAAACCCTTTTTTATCCCTGAAACAGCCCAGTAAAGGAAAACGTGAGCAGCATTGTTGTGGATTTGAAAGAAACTTTAAAAGTCTTTAAAAATGTCGGGGATTGTCAGTATGTACCTGAAAAATTTTCCCCCACAAAACCCTTAGCTAGTGGTCGGAGCATCGTTTTCCCCCCACCCAAATTAAGCAGCTTTCGAGCGTGGTTACCACTTGGATGGGTCCCCGTATGCACCCCTTTTGGCTTCAGTACAGTTCCTCCAGTGAAAATGGGTACCTGCCCTCTTTGGTTGGGAAAGGTAAAGCAGGAGGGAGAGGAGATGGGCGCCGCCCTAAATATGCTGGCCCTAGAGAAGGAGGTTCCCACGCCTCGCTCCCTACAACCTTTTTGGTTTTGGGGGACCTTTACCTTTCCTTCCTTTACTTCCTTTAACCTTACCGCCAAAAGGGTTTTTTGGGTTTATAAAAATTAGGAAAAAAAATTTGCCAGGGAATTTTCACCAAATGGGTACTGTGGAAAAAAAAATTGTGAATTAAATTCGAACTAATGTACCCCTAAAAGATATTCTCTTAAAAGAAAATTAAAAAATGTAGATTAAAAAATGTAATAGTATCATTAGTATCCTTTAAAAAGTACGACCTATAAAAAAAAGAAGGGCTTTTTCAAAATCAGGACCTGACCCAAATTTCCCGGGAAAAAAGCTCGTGCAGTGTGAAGACATGGGTTTATCTGTCATTCCGAACAGCAAAATCCCAGGCTAAAGGTTTTATTATACGTATAGCCGTACAGGGTTCATTCAACCCTCGTATAAAATTCAAAGCTTTTCGATGTTTAAGTGAACAATCTTTTCTCTCACACCGCAGGCTACACTCAACACAAACACAACAAACACGTGAAACACGCATGCACTACACAACACATTCATTTACCACTCTTCGCTTACGTACACACACAGTGACACACAGTACAACACACAACAGTACCCAAATGACACACACACATGAAACAACACACCACTACACACACAGAGAAATGCTTGCTTATTCAATTTATCATTTGTGAGAGAGATAAAATATTCATTTTATGAATTATTTATAACACAATAAGGTCTATGAATTGCCAAATTTTTTTTGGGGGGCTCAAAGATTGATAGGCACGCAGGGTAGGCTACAAATACATTTTACAATAATATGTTTTACTGTCTGAATCACACCTCCAGAATTTCTTACTACTTAAACACTTAATAACTCTACTCGAGTTTCTACTTTCTGTCAAATGTTTGGTCATGCGCAGTGTGATCTTTGGGTTGGATCTGGATCAATACTCGCGTAACCCCTTCTGGCTTTACGCCGGATTGGGGGGGTTTTCGCTTAACTGCTAGTATAATGTGGTTGGTTTTGGAAAAACCAGTGCTGGGTTTCCCTGGTGAGGGCCCCTTTGAAGGGGGTCAGGGGTTTGGAATTGCGGTTTTGGGCGTAGGTGGTTTTTCCCGTCTATAACCCTCTGCACGAAGAAAGGGGTGCTTGTAATGGTGCACCCGCTGTTGGGACTTGTAGCCTTTTTGTTGTTGAGGCTGTCCTTTCTACTATTTTTATGATTTATGTCCTTAAAAGTCTTGTTTTAAATTCTCGTTTCCCTTTGGGGGTTTGGGGGTAAAAAAATTTGATGGCGGCAGGGCCGGGGACAAGTCCTAACCACTTTATACTAAAGGCTAACCCTAAGCTGTCCCTCCGGTCTTGAATTTCGGCAGATGCAGGTTTGGGAGATGGTGTGACACAGCCAGGGTCTCTATTGGTAGTCTTGTTTTTTTTGAATCTGGTCCCCTTTTTGGATAGTTCAACTATCTTGTTGTTTTGGCGTGGTATCCCTACTGGGGCACCATTTTCAAATGTGGATCTAACTAGTGATAGATGGGTAATCTACGACATTTTGGGGGAGTTTGAGGTTTCGCTGTAAAAACCCTAACATTGAGTTGCTTTTTTGGAAATTTTTTTGTCTATGGGGGTGGTCCATTTAAAGTGTTGGAGATGTGGACCCTAGTATGGGTTGTGCCACTTGTGGGGGAGGTACTATTTATTGGTAAAATATCTTTTCTTTTTTTATGTTTAAAAAAAAAAAAACATTGCGGCTTTTAAAACCACCCCCAATTTTTGCCAGGTTTCTAATTCTGGGGTTTTCCCCGAAGGGGATGTGGTCACGAAGGTGCCTATTTCTTAAAAAAAGACAGTCATCTGAAAAAAAGTCTTTACTTGGGATGCGCTGGTTGGGTAGGTCATAATGTGGCATAGGAAGAGTATGGGGCCTAAAAAAGTTTTGGGTATCCTGACTCACTCTAACTTCTTTGATGTTTCTCCTTTTAACACTTCTCATTGTTCTGGGGGTTAGGGAAATTTTTCAGCCAGGGGTGAATTTTCCTACTATGCCATTTTTTTAACTTTTAGTAGTTTCCTGTGGGGGACGTATCAAAGGCCTTGCTAAATCTAAATTGCTCATCTACTTGTTCTCCCCTTTTTATGATGATAGGAACCTGGGGGGTGGTCAGGGGTTGGGGCTCCAGGAGTCCAGAGCGGAAGCCCTGGTTTAAGTGTGTTTGAATATTATTCCTTTTAGGTGTTCCATTAGGTGGCGGCTACATTTTCTAAAATCTTGCGCTATGGTAAGTGAAACTGGCATAGTTGGATGCTGTGTTTTGTCCCCTTTTTTTTTAAAAAACCTGATATATTTGCTTGTTCCGTGCCGGTAGTTTCCGTGTCTAATGTTTTTGGGAGATGGTTGTTTGTGCTGGTGCTAAAGTCTGCGCGTTCTTTAGTACTAGTTGGGGATGGCTTGGGGCCGGGGCTTTGGCTGGGTGGGGTTTTTGAGCAGTTTTTTTACTCCATCTACGTGCGGTGATGCTTCTATGGTTGGTGATGTAGATTGCCATTGGCGGTGGTGGGTCCCATTTGGGGTGAAAAATGATTGGAATTGTTTTAATAAAATTCGGCCTTACCTAAGACGCTAACTAGGGTTTCTCCTTCCTTTAGTGGTGCTAACCCCACATTGTCCCGTCGTTTTCTTTATTATCGCCAGAAGGGTTTTTTTGTTGTTTTTTGTAGCCCGTGTATGTCGTGTTGATGTGGGCCATTCCGCTTTGCGTATGTTTTTTTTTTGCATTTTTTGGTAGTGTTGTAGTTTCCAGTTGTTGGCTTTTGGTTGGTTGTGAGTCTTGTTTTTTTCCCCGGCATGCGTTTTTTACTTTGTTTTCAAAGGTTGCGTTGTTTGGGG
>CM054150.1:63447919-63467919 GCA_028751875.1 Rapana venosa
GCAAGCCCTCCCTGGTTTACTTCATACCTCACAGAAGGTTCCAAAAAGTTATTGTAAAAAAAATTAAAATCAAAACCGTCAAAATGGAATGTGGAGCCCCGCAGGGATCAGCCGGGGCCCTGTTTCTTACTCTCTACACTGCTCCACTCTAATATAATAAAAAAAACCACCATTTTGATCTCTTTTCTGTGCCGAGTACTCAGCTTCGTGCAGGATACTGTCAAAAATTTGCCTTCCCTCCTGAAAAAAATATGTCCTACGCCTTCAAGCATTCAAAACTGGATGACCGAACAAGAACAACTTAATGCCTTAAAACCGAAGCCATGTCTGGGACCCCAACATAAATTTTCCTCTATCGCAAAAATTAATAGATTGGCATAGTCATTTCCTTTGTCCAACTCTGTGAAGTTTTTAAAGGAGTTCTTGAAACACCTCTCTATAAAAAAATTCATCCCCCAGACCTGCCAGTTTTGGTACTATAAAATTACGGGCATAAGCGCGTTCGAAGTATCTGTCCCTGATGCAATTTCCCAAAGTTTGTAATCTCTCTTCTTTCACGTTTAGACTATGTAATTTTTTTTTTGGGTTTGGCCTACCAGCATCATCTACCCACCTCTTCAACGCATAAAAAACTCTGCAGCTCGACGGTCCAAAGAAAGAAAAATTTTAAAACCACTTCACCCCTCTTCTGCGATCTCTTAAACTGGCTGCCTGTCTCAAAAAGACGGGAGTATAAAATCAATACCCTCTGTTTCAAATTCTCCACAAATCGCACCCTTTATCTCTTAACTGTCTCACCCGTACACTCCCTCCCCTTCCCCCTTTGTTCAGCCCCAGATCCCTTTTTGTTTCAAACCCCCCCAGATTTTAAACAAACCATGTTGGCCGTGCTCCCTTTTCGTTTTGGGCCCCTCCCCCTGGAAGACTCCCTCTTTCCCCTCGACCAAAAAGCCTTTTTGGATCCTTCAAAACCAGCCTCAAAACACCTTATTTTCCTTTAGACTTTCCCCCCAAATGCTGTCCCTAATTTTAACGCTCTTTTACCTTTAAGTGTTGTTCCAGTGTGTGTGTGTGTGTGTGAGAGTGCGTGTGTGTGCGTGCGTGCGTGTGCGTGCATACGTGCGCGAGCATGGTTTTGAAATCTGTTGTTCATTATGTTTAAGGAGAGTTGCATGCCTGTAAATGATTGAGTGCAAGCGCTTCAATTTGTTTGTTTATTTACAAGATTAGCGCTATATAAATTCCATATATTATTAGTGGGGAAAAAATGTTGGTGATTTTCACAGATTTTTTAAAGCATGAAAAAATGGACTGTGCACTTGTTTTTTGGATTGAGGACATAGAGCAATACCAGGCTAGGTAGTCACGAGAAGTGGGAAATAACCATCAAAATGAAGATTGCCGGTATTCCTACAGCGTGACCCCGCGCATAGCATATTGCGGTAGTCGATAGAGAACGCTAGCAGACGACAACAGGAACTGAGACGAGCGATGGTGTACAACGTTTTTGGCTGCAGCGGAAAAGATCATAAAAAATGACAAACCAACAGACCCACAATTTTGCGATGCTTTCAGAAAATCCACATGATTTTTTGAGTTCAGGGCTAGTGTTTTCACAAAAGTGGTTTTATTTCTGTGGATCCTTAGTACGATGCGGTATGAATGTAAGAAGTTCACATAGAAAAACAGAAGGAAAAGAAGTGATTTTCTAATACCGTGTGCAGCTGAAGGAGCCAAGAGGGACTAGTGAGTGAAGAGGGAACAGACTGTCCCCCCCATCTCCTGAGGGGAGGAGGGTAGGAGGTCCACCGCCATGTTGGCTGTGGACAGGAGAGAGAGAGCCCTGTGAAGGGGGAGAGGAAGGCCAGGCCACAGAGAATTCATTCACAGGCTATCAGTCCCCACCGGTCCTGCTGAGGTCAACAACTCCACTTGTGGAGAGATGCTGCAATCCAGGGCCTGAGACCCCACTGGAGGTGGGACCATGTTGCTTTCTGTCTTTTTCTTTTAATATTACCTAAAATGGTCAGGAGTCACGTTGTGGATAATGTGTATAAGGTTGGGTTTTATATGTTTAATGAAATACTCGGTTACAATGTCTATGAAAAAAACCGCTATGTGAATAGCCAGGGCTCTTGCAGTATGTATGGTATCCCCACCCCTTACCTGTTTCTCAAAGAAATTTTGTAAATGATTTCAACTGAAAAAAAAGTATGCCTTAAAAAGCAAGGTTTTAACCCTCAAAATCACGTTTAATAATGTTTAAAAAGGAGATGCATTTTAAAAAAAAAAAAAAGATTCATGTTTGAAGGATTTGCACGGCTTGCGTGAAGGAGAAAAAATCATAACAATTAAAAAAATGAGCTAGAAAGTAGAACAAAAGTTTTTTCTAATAGAAAAATCCCCCCCCCCCCACCCCCCCCCAAAAAAAAAAAATGAGTAAGCAAAGTGAAAAGAATGTTGTACCTAACCCAGTGTCTTTACTGTGGGACTTATCACATCTCTAGCATCACTACAAAGGTTGGCATGTGGGGAACTCTGGGCACATGGAGTCAGGAGTGTTGGGGAGCGGGGCAAGTTTTTCCACACAAAAGTGCGCCGGAGAGAGCCGGGGTGGCCGAGTGGGGGGGTTAGGAATGTGGAGTTGATGTGAGAATTCAAGGAGGTGGGGTAAAAGGTTGGGAGTCTTCGCTAAAGGAACTCCCGGGGGTGGTGGAAGGCAGAGAGAGATGGGTTTACTGTATATAAGTGACCTTAAGTATGGAGGTGGAATATGCTCCAATTCAATGTACTCTGGTGGAGTATGGTAATAAATGTTTATGGTTGGGGGCATGAATATGTAAATTAAAAGGTTTAATTTAAAGTGGTCGGTGTTGCGAGCGAGTGGTGGGTTGTGTTGGGGCATTTGTGGAAAGGAGGTTAATAAATGGGTTTGGTTGGGGGTTTTAGTGGTCAAATAGATGTTGGGGGGAAATGTGGTGGTTTGAATTGTGTGTTAGATTGTATGTTATAGATTATTAGGGCTGGTGTATTTTGTTTTTTTGGTGTTTTAAATTGATTTTTTAATGGAAAGGTGATGGTTATATATATTATATAGTTTATTTTTATTGAATGGGGGGTAATAAAACCAAATATCAAATAAAGTTAGAAATAGATTATGTAGATTGGTATGAATTATTGATTTTGGGGTTGTCATTGTAATGAATTAGTATTTATTATTCTTCTCTGGAAAAGGAGATTGCAGCACCTCAACAGCCACCCCAGAGGTCAGATTGCTTAGAGTAGACCAGCATGGCATTTCTCCTCTTTATTTTCCGCAGTGCTTAAATTTCGCCGTATTTCAATTTTTTCATCGGTTCCACACTATTTTAATTTTTCTGCTGTTCCGCAGTCCAGAAAAAAAAATCACACGCAACAACATTCAAAAATTATCAGAGAAAGCGCATCGTCATCGACTGTTGAGAACTTGACCTGTATTCTGACTCACTTTCCGGAATCGCAAACATTTTTTGAATGCAAATAAGATTGAGAAATTGGTATCGATATTACCACTTTTAACCAATCAGAAATCACTTCACTCAGGATCAGAGACGAGTAGATGTACATTCGACATAATGTCCTGAACACCTGAGTGAACTTCGCAATGACGGAAGAGGCGACGTTTTGCAAATAGCATAATGTCAACACGCTTCTTTCATAATACTTTCTGCGTGAGAACTGATTGTCAAGAACTTGTGCTTGCAGCAAGAGGCAGCATTGTACCGCTGTGGAGGTGAAAGGTTCAGCTAAGATAAAGACAAGTGAAGTGGCGCTGGTTGCAAAGGTGACGTCGTTCTGTATAGATGACTGGCACTTTTGTCAATGCAGCAAGTGCCCGTCAGTGTTTCCCCTCTTTTTTTTTCCTCCTCTTTTTCTGCCAGTGAAATCCCATGCCTGTGTAGACAAAGAGATAGTACGTGCGGGGGGGGTGGGGGGGGGGGTGGGGTGGGTGGGGGGGGGGGGGGGGGCGGGGTGGCTCCCCCTGACAGTCCGGACAGGAACCTTCAAAGTTTACTGCCTGATGAACTTCAAAGAACATTTACTTGTCAGCTATGTACAAGTGAGTTTTCCCCCATTCCCCATCCCCCTTCCCATTGTTTCACGTTGTACGGTCTAAACACAACCCTGGTAAGGATGTTTGGCATTGTAGATATAGCAAGGCAGACAACTTGCACCAAGTGAGAAAACTCACTTGGTACACGCTGACAGAGCTATCTTGAAGTTGGTCGATGTTGTAAATGTGAGTGTTGTTTTTTTTTGTTTGGTTTTTTATTGTGCTTATTTTTTTTTAAAAGTCCAATCAGTCAGGGGGGAGTATGTAGCTTGACCTCAGGGGAGTTTAAGTGCAGGGGCCTGACAGTCTGCCTTTTCCCCAGATATTTCCCAAGGTATGTGTAGGTTTAGGATTTTTTGTTTACCCCAACCACCACCCCCACCCAAGAGGATATAATTACTATATCGCTGCCAAAACCCCAACTGAACACAACTCGCAGCTTCTCCAGACAACCAATCACAAGTCCAGCGCTCGGGGTTCAAGACCGCAAGCATTACTTGCAACAACACACCACGACAATGAAACCCGCAAGCACACTCGTCATCATAACATACATATCGCTCTCTCTGCTATAGCGTGCGATCGAGAGTTATTGATGAGAGTAGAAACAGGAGTCCACACCTCCAAACACCACCCCCTATCTACCAGGTGAATTAAGATGAATCCCCCAAACCAACCAACACACACACACACCCACCCCCCCCCACCCCACACCGTCGGCCACCTTGGCCGCCGCCCGCCCGCGGACGTTACCCACAGACTGATTACCGGAGTACAACCCCCACCCACCCCCCCCCGCATATCAATCCAGTACGTAGGACAACCCCGCCACACCCACCCCCACTCTTGCCCACCTACCGTCAACAAGCAAACCCGACTGCCACCAATAGCTATCCCCCCCTAAAAGCCCATCCCTATCATACGTTACCCATCCCAACCTGACTGTCCAATCAATCCAACGCGCCCACTGCTGGGTATGCTACCGAAGCACAGTTATAAATCATTTCATGATCATTTCATTAATTTCTTAAACACCACGTAACTACACGATAAATCTCTGCGAGACATTCGGGCTGCTCTGCCCCGGGGGAGAGGCTGCATCGCCACAAAGAGCATGCGCCCCCGCTACATATTATATTTATCTTCTTTTTTTTGTCGCAACAGTATTTCTTTCCCCTATCATAGTGCTTTTTTCTAAGAATTTTGCCAGGGACAACTCTCTTGTTTGCCAGTGGGTTCTTTTAAACCCTTGTCGCTGGCATTATTTTCTGTAACACAGGGGACCATCGGTAATCATCTCAGACTCCTCCGAAAGACTAGCGCCCAACAGACCACCACCATGGTCTAATGGAATTGGTGAAAATCCCGCCCCAAAGCCAGGCACCTGAACAGGGGAAAGCCTGCTCCAAAGCACACGCTTTCCATCACTCATTTTCACACTTTCTATCTTGATTCTCCTCTCGTTACTTGGTTCTCAGTACCACGTAATGTCAGCTTTTCATGACCCTGACCCATGTCTGACTTTAACATCATCTACCAGCTGGAGAACTTCACCAAACCCGTACATCGGTGATACCGGCCAAGGCCCTAAGAGAGGATCATGGGTAGAAACTGTATAGGGAAGGGGGGGGGGGGGGGGAGCCAAGGGGCAAAGCCCTCATTCTCCACATCCATTTGTTTTCCTGGCTACTACTAATCAGATGACCAGAAAGCAACTTGACATACTGATAGAACATCTTTACAAGAAAAATCTTATCGTTTCAAAATGGGTCAGTTTAAAATAAAAAGAAACAAGAACCAAAAATTGGGATTTCCTCTGGGAAAACAACTGACAGTCTGTGAACTGATCAAGGTGGCCGCCTAAAGCTAACTGGTGAACGGAAATGGTTGCACCACAACTGATTAATGTCCGTCCATTCACATGGTCCACATTGTGTGGACCAGGAACAATTCTCTTCAAAATGTCATCACTAATCACTTACTACCAATTCTCTGTGTTTCATTCCTTTCTTCTTTGAAATGACTATGGATTTTCTGCCTGGATTTACAATCTTGACCTCAGAAGAAACACGAGTTTTTCGTAGGCAACCCAGAGTTTCACCACTCAACAATCACGAAAACGAGTCATTGACAAATATAGAATATCTTGCTGTCAACAGCGACAAAAACATTTTCCTTCTATTATGAAAATAGATCGGAGTCCTCCAAAAAATTGAAGGAACAGTTCTCCAGGCCTGAGGAACACCTTAAACAAAAATTACAGAGCAAATTTACCCAAAAACAAACTTTCCTATCCTTCTAAGCTAAAAAATGAATTCATAATACCATATTTTCTGGGTTATGAAGCCCATTCCCCTTGGTTTATAAAACAATGACAAAAAAGGCCTCCTACGAATAGGTTTAGTCAATCACAATTCTTCCCCCGATCTGTAAGTACAGCAACGACATCAGTCACTTTAATGATCCATGACTGCTGGGCTTAGTTGTGCATGTCCAATATGATTTCCATCGAGTTTGGCATTCAAACAAATGCCGAACAAGCTTAATATTCCATGAATTTCTTCTCCAAATAAAAAGTGTTGCAGTCATAATTGCCCTGCTCTGATGTTCACTTTAGCAAATCTCCTCATGTTTCAAACGACTGTTAAACATTGGCTTCAGTCCACCAAAGTGGTCAACGCACATCCCAACTGAGTTTTGGGCCAGAAAGCCGCAGAATCAAGCTGCTACTGAATCTGGATAAAATAGGCTTTTCCCTTCGGATTATTACCAGACAACTGTGAAACTACTGGAAAAGTGTGGTCAGGATAAAAAAGGCATATCTTTTCATATTTTACAAGACACTGTGCATTGGCAAAGTGTGTCTGGAACAACCATACCTGACACAACACTGACTTCTACTGCGGATTTCATAAATCAATAATCCTGTTGCTTTGCACTTATTCATCATTTAGATAAAAAAAGTCCAGCACAATGCTTTTATGAAATCATTTTGGGGGAATATTTTTTCTACGACTCGTGTTGCTGCGGTTAGAAAACAGTACTCCCTGCTAACTAACGTGCCCATGAAAATATGGAATCCCAAGCACAACCTGACACACAAGACTTTACCCCATTTTCTCATTGAGAAGAGAACCAACCATCGTGACTAAACTGGAACAGATGTTAGGTGGCAGTAATGCTCAGTCATACACAGCTTCACTCAGCATCTGAGGTGTACAACAACTTGCAGCCCTCAAGTCCAAGCTTAGGTGTTCGGAAGAGGCTTTCCCCCCTCCAGATAAAAAACAGGTAAACCCAATCTCCTGGCACGTCTTTCGGAAGTGGCTACAAAGCAAGATCCTGGGTGTTGAAAGAACACACACACACCATCAACACACACTACGCACGTTGAAATCCATGTGTCATGGAAGAGATATGCCAGTGTAGTGAACATTTCCTGGCACAGCATTCCAGAATTGGTCGTGATATGTGACTGCACCCCATCACACCAACACCCTGTCCATAGAATTTCCAGAAACACTCAACAAAATATAATACAACATTCCTGATCTTACACTGCCTCCGCACCAAACCCATACCTAACACAAGATGAAATACAGATCATGTGTAGAAACATGCCCCCCAAAAAATGCAAAGAAAGAATGGAAGGAATCCAGGACCAACAGGCTCCGGTGAGCTTTTCAAAAAGGGTAGGTGTATGGCACCAACCTGCCCCCCACCCTTCCTCCCAATTTGACCCGATCCAGCTCAGACTCCTTAATATAACCAATCCGACTTTTACGATACAAAAAAAAAAAAAAACCTACATTGGAAACCTTATCCATTCTATAATTTCTAACAACATAATACGTCAGTTACAACAAAAGAATCTTTGAATACCCCAACGATTATGTAAGAAAGTTTGCATCTAATCATGATATGTGTTTATTTTACACGTTTTATCCTCACAGTACACAAGGTTAATGGATTCTGCCTTCAGTTACAAAGACAGGACACCCACTGCAGAAAAAAGCCAAACTCCCTGCAATGTTTATGGATAAATTTTTTATGTGAGGAAAAATCAGACACTACAAAAATAATCACAATAACGCACATTTGGAACAGATGTTTCACAGACGCTATACAAAAGCCGATATACCCCGTCCCTTTAGTCATCGTCTCCATATCATAGTTCTTGTTTTCCTTACTTCCATCTGACCTAGTGTTGGGTGTGCAGCTGCTCAATCTCCATCAGTATTTTGTAATGAGCTAAATCACTTAGGTGTTACATGTTAATGGATTAACTACAAGTATCAGAAACAATTTTCAGTTTCCTTCAAGGTCTTTCTCACACAAACTGAGGAGCACGGCTTTTCAGCATCATCGCAAAACTTTACTTCAGATAGGAAAAGAATTTAAAGCATTCCACAAGACTTCACAAATATTATGATAAGCCGCTTTTTCAGACCGTCTCACAAAATCCATTTACTTTTAACTCTTTGTTCAAGAAACGTGATGCAAGTCTCCCTCCAAGGTCCTATGTGATTGAAACGTCAATTTGATGAAGCCACAGACATTGTTAGACCTCCGTCAATCTTCTCTTTTGGCAGTTGTACTTTTCATGCCTGTGACACGATCATCCTGTCAAGCCTTTGCCTGAGATTGCTCATGATGGCTAACCTACAAATTTATTGTCAAAGAAATTAAATTCACCTTTACCAACCTTTCCTCAGCACAGTCCAAACCTCTTGGTAACAGAATCCATATTTGCCAATGAAATTTCACTCCAATATGAATCAAGAGCCTAAAAGGTAATGATCTATCTAGAGTTTGCAAACTGACCACTGCCCATACTTCAGAGAAATGGACTTCTTCCTTGGTAACTTTCCTGTGTTTTTGTTGGTCACTTATCTGAGAAGTAAATGATGATGATAAAATGTTTTCTGCTATCTACTTCCTGTTTATTGACACAACAAGCCATTACTAATCGAAAGATTAATCTGCAAATTGCCCATTTTGATGAGGGAGAGGATAGAGTGTATTTAACAGAAAACAGGAACTCCGCTCTGAAGCAGAAACAGTTTCGACCCATCGCACTGAACTTACTCTAGCCCTGTCTGTAACTAGCTCTCCACTAGCTTTTCCCAAACTCTCATCATCTGGCCTTGCGGTGGATCATTCAGGGGGGGGGGGTGCAATGCTGTGATCCGCAAGGCTGAAGAGGTGGAGGAATTCTTCAGCATTATCTGCAAAAACCCCAACAGACCAAAACACCTTAAGAATACCCTCGTTCTGTCAATAAACTGTGAGTTTTCATTATAATCAAGATCACAGGCGCATACAACCATCTTTAACTTCACCAAAGGAGGCAGCCACACTGCATCTACAGGGATTATGTCAACACATGATCATGAGCATGTGCATGTACGCATTATGTCATCAGAAAACGTTTTCTTTAAAAAGAAAAAAAAGTGGCACCGCCTTGTGGCAAACATGCTCTCCCAAATAGAGTGCAGCCAATGTCCTGCAGAGAAATTCTACGGTGACTGACAGCAGTAGATAAGTGATACAATACAACGGATTCTACTGTAAATGCAATGGCCGACTTCACTCTCTCCTTGAAAGCTTGTCATGACTGTGCAGCGTCCACACCAAGGTCCTCAAATCAGATCCGACTCCTCATCTTTCCATGAAGAATTAATCATGAATGACCCAGGCTGGAAGAAGGAGTACTTTGCAAGCCCTGGAGTGGACTGAACTCTTCAGCTTCCTTGGGGGGGGGGGGGGGTTTTTTTTTTATTCCCCCCCCCCCCCCCCCCCCCCCCCCCCCCCCACCCCCCCCCCCCTCCCAGTGTCCCATCCTTCATTCTCACAGAAACTGCAGACAGTGGTAGGGTGGGCAGCCCTGACCTTTCCTGTTCCTCCTCAACACTGCACACTGGTTGTCAGTCCAGATGACTGTACAAGTGGCAACATGCAATCACAGAATAGGTGCAATGCACTGTTTCTCAGTCATCCACCTGCACCTGTATGTAATGGCAGTCCACACTTCTGGGCCACACCTAAATTCAATGGAAAAAAACTTCATGAAGACATTATCAGGTTGGGGCAGATAGCCTGGTGGATAGAGTGATCGCAATGCGCTCGGTGATCTGCTGACTCCGGGTTGAATCTCGTTCAAGATAATTTTCCTCTGTGGTTAATATCAGTGCTGACTCCTCATCCCCGCAAAAGTCCCTTTTGGATGAGACTAAAAACCGAGTCCAGTGTGCTCACAACACGCAGAACATCTTATCTTGTGCACACAACCCGTTCCGCTTTTTGAAAGTGTAGGCCCCATTGTGTGCCAGTGGGAACAGATGACAAAAATTACAAAACTGCATACACACAGTGACTGGGATGTGAAAACAGCCATGTGCATCTCCATTATCTCAAAATAAAAAAGCAAAGAAAAACAATAACTGAAAGGAATTTCTGCTGTCATTTGTCGAAGACTGAGGAAAAATTAAATACAATTTCCCACCAAACTAAAGCAAAATACGATACAATGACACTGGAGCAGTGTTGATTCTAAGGATTTCAAAAAATGGGGGGCCCTTGAAATTGTTTTTAGAAAACTTAAATGTTATTGTTGCATGACGTGTAAAGAATAGGTTGAATGCAAGCGCTTTGCTTTGTCATTGCAAGATACAGCACTATATAAATCCATTCATTATTATTACCTTTACTGTGCCAATCAGTAAGGTTTTAAACAAAATGTGAATTTTCAAAGTTTGCTGAATATCTGTTATGGGCAATGTGTTAGGATGTCTGCTAAAGAGGATGTGGACGCCTATCAAGAGCAGCAGAGTAAAGGCTTTTTTCCACTGGAATATGTTCAACTGTTCATGTTATTTTTAATGCTTCCTGTAGACCAGGAATAAAAGTGCTTTGAATGTGTAGCATTACAAGATTCCCACATAATCAATTCCTATACAATATCATTATCATTCAGGACTGATCGAGCAGATGGGGAAGAGTGGCCTAGAAGCTGTTGTTTTACAAGATTGGAGAGAATAACAATGATGGAATTTATATAGCGCTGATCTTCAAATACAAATCAAAGCGCTTGCATACAACACACCCTACACATACAACCCAATAACCAATTAACATAGATCAACAAATTCAAATGTATATACGCGAAACACTACACACTTCATTCTTTCTTTCTTTTTGAGGCTGGAATGTAAACAAAAGTCTTGTACATATTCAATTACCCTCATAAAATAAACTTTCCGTTATCGTTACACACACACACACAACACCACACACGCAGTTATAAACACTGTGTCAGTGGTGGGGATTTCGGCTGTTGAAGGCAGGGACAAATTGAGATGAAACAGAGGGAAAAATCTAAGTTTGGAATAAATTATATCTGGAGGCTGGGCTTAAAAGTGCCATAAAAGTAGGCTTTTGGCGAAGAGAGAGAGGGTGAGTCATTCCAAAACCAAAAGAGCGACGCCAATCAGTGGAAAGGTTGAATCTGGTATTCGTAAGCACATGGTAATCTGCAGCAGAGCGAGGGAACGAGAAGGAGTGTAACAGGTGAACACAGTCACAGAGGTAGGAGGGTGCAGTTTTGAGGAGACATTTGTAACAGAGGGGTACCGATACATATAGCTATACTCTCTGTGGACAGGCAGCCAGTGGAGAGATTGGAAGAGAGGAGTTATGTTCTCAAATTTTTAGTCAGACGTAAAAGAATGAGACGCAACTAGATTTGGTGATTGTTGCATCAGTGACCGGTATTTTCGTCATTGCACTGATACGCCGTACTTGATAGTAGCAACGAATGCAGGTTGGGTGATGAATATTGCATTAAGAGTGTGTTGTCGATAACTCCAAGATACTTCACCAGCAGTGATAGAGGAAATGACGTAATGCCTAATTCTATTGAAGCAAGTTGTGATGGGAGAGAGTTTGTGTTTGGTCCCTCCAAGCATTGTTCCGTTTATCTGTGTTTAGCTGTAACTTGTCTGTATCATCCATTTTTGGATATCATTGAAGCATAGTACCATATTTGTCAAGAGAGAAGGCAGATTTCAGGTGTATACAATGCTAAGAATCTGAGAGTCATCGGCATAGAAATGATGGATAACTAGATGACGGTTTATTTTATGTGAAAGAGGGAGCAGTGTAGAGAATGAAAAGAACAGGGCCCAGAACTGATCCCTGTGGGACTCCACATTCCAGTTTTGCCTGTGAGGTATGAAGTAAACCAGGTGAGGGCTGTGCCTGTAATACCAAACCTGTTTTGGAGACGGGACAGAAGAACTGAGTGATCTTTAGTGTCAAAGGCTGCAGATAAGTCGAGAAGAGTGAGAATGGAGATTTTCCCTGGGTCAGAAGCAAGTAGAAGCGTGTTGAAGGTGTGGACTAGGGTGGTCTCGGTGCTGTGGTTGGCGCGATAGGCAGACTGGAAAGAGGGAAGAAAACTATTGGAATGAAGATGGCTGTTGAGTTGTATCAGAACAACTTTTTCAAGGACTTTAGAGATGAAAGGTAGGTTAGAAACAGGTCTGTAATTCTTCAGAGTGTTAGGGTCGAGGTCGTGCTTTTTTAAGTAGAGGTGTAACTATTGCAGTTTTGAGAGCTGATGGAAAAATTCCTGAGAGAAGAGATGAGTTGACTATTTTCGTGATAGTGGGTATGAGCTGTGGAATGTACTGAGTGAGAAGAGAAGCAGGTACAGGATCGAAATCACATGATTTTATTGTCATTTCTTTCAGAATGGTCTTGATTTCTGTCTCGCTTGTTGGGTGAAAGAAATGGAGAGGAATGCCAGTGAAATAGGGATCAGGAGGCGCAGGTTGGAAAGAAGTCTGATCCAGTCTGGAGCGAATGTTGCGGACTTTGTCAGAGAAGAATGAAGAAAATATAGCAGGGAGTTCAGAGTGGCTGTGGACAGTAGGCAGAGGGCTTGTCTTTGCAGATCCCAGAAGAGTTGAGGTGAGGGAAAAGAGAGATTTCATGGACGTAGCATCAAGAACTTGAGCAGAGTAATACTTTGTCTTTGCTGAATGGATTAAGGTTTTGACTTTGTTGATTTGTTTTCGAAAGAGCTGTTAATTTGTTTCTGTTTTTGTTTTTCGCCATTGTCGCTTGAGTTGTCGGCGTTTGCGTTTTGCGACCAGGATATCATGGGTGTACCATGGGGCGCAGGGCCTATCAGGCAGAATGAGATCAGTGGGAGGCGCGTGCTCATCGAGCAGTTGGCCAAAAACAGTGTTGTAGTGTTTAGACGGGTCAGTGTGGTCAGGGATTAGTGATAGGCATTCAGCAGCTTGGGTAGAGAAAGTTTGGATATCTAGGGCCTTGAGATTGCGAGGGGTGACGCACTTTTTCTTTTTGATAGGCCTTGCAACGTTGAGAAAGAAAAGAATGGAAGAACGATCAGAAAGCAGTTCATTAGTGATGGATACAGACGTGACGAGAGATCGTGATTGCCATACCCACAGCAAAAAATGACGAGGTGTCATGATCTGAGGGTTTTGTGGTCAACAACTGCATGAATGCAAAAAACGCCTGGCCCAGTGTGTACTTTATATAATGCAGAATGCAGGAAATATCATTTCTTGCGGTAAAAGATAGTATAAATATATTTAATGGTTTTTTTGTGTGTAGTGACTATTGAAAGTTGTAGAAAACTACTTCCCTTGACAGGATTTGGACAAACGATGTACCGGGTGACCTCAGGGTGATCAGGTTAAAAGTGCTGTTCTGTAATTAGCGCATCCTCCTTTAGTGAAGGCCTTGTTCATTCCGTGTTTGATACACAGCCGATATCTATCACATGCCATCATCCCTGTTCTCAAGTCAGGGCCACTTGTCTGGCCAGATCTGGAGAACCGTCTTGAAAGTCACCTCTGTGTTGTCTGCCAGCTCTGAACCCTGCTGGGACGCGGCTTCTTCTGCCAGCCCATCTCCTCCACCATCTCTGTCCCAATCGCCGCATGGTTTTCTCTGCTCTTTATCCTCGTGATGAATGAAATATCCAAGGAAGTGGAGAGGCCAGAAGAGATCTGGGAACTGCTGTATGCTGATGACTTAGTACTGGAAGCTGAGAACAGTGATGACGCTACTCAAAGATTTGGCAATTGGAAACAGAGATTAGAACGCAGAGGAATGAAGGTAAATGTTGACAAGACCAAAGCAATGACAGTTGGAAAAGACTGCAGAACACATAGAGAGCAAGGCAAATACCCGTGTGGTGTCTGCCACAAAGGTGTAGGGAACAATTCGATCAAATGCTCCAAATGTCAATATTGGTGTCACAAAAGATGCTCAAAGCTCAAAAGTCTGAAGAAGGAGGATGGAGTATTTGTCTGCCCCAGTTGTATGAATAAGAAGGGTGAAGACAATACCGATGCAGGAAAGGAGGAAGTAGAATTTATACAAGGGAAGATAGAAGTGGTAGACGAATTCTGCTACCTGGGAAAGATGATGAGCTGTGAAGCAAAATCTGAGTTAGCTGTCAGAACCAGGATTGTGAGTGCTTGGAGGAAATGGACAGAATTGGCAAGTCTGCTCGGAAATCAGAAAATCCCACAGGAGAGACGCTGTCTGATATACAAGGCCTGCATCAGACCTGTTCTCCTGTATGGTTCGGAGATGTGGGTTTTCACAAAAACTGTCAAACATTTGTTGAAGAGCTATGAAAACCGAATGCTACGCTACATGACAAAGATCAAATGGGAAGACAGGATCACGAATGAAGAACTGGAGAATGTGCAAAGCTGATGATCTGAAGTCTTTAGCTAGTACCAATAGACTGCGCTGGTTTGGGCACGTTCAACGGAAAGCAGACCACCACATCATAAAAAGAGCAATGAACTTCGTAGTGGATGGAAAGAGACCAAAGGGAAGACCTAGCAAAACCTGGGCTGCCTGTATTGCAGATGATCTTAGATAAAGGGGCATAAATAAGGAGGAAGCTCAAAACAGAGAGAGATGAAGAAGGCTCATCAATGTCAAACCTCCCCTGGGAGAAACATGACAAAAAAGAAAGAAGATTCAACCTAATCTTATGCAGTCATGCAATCAGTGATAAATAATCAATAGTTTAAACAAACAGATATTACAAACATGGTGCGCTGCAGACAAAATCTATGAAATAAAATTTCATAGTCAAATGTTTTTCAAAAGCACACCCACACTCACACAGGTCATATACTTTAGCAGGGTGATAGGACATGGGTTAGTGAAGGTGGGATAGTTCTGATATGAAACAGGATGGGGAAATATTAGATTTGAAATAAATATATCTTGAGCCTGCATTTAAAAGTGTCATAACTAGGTTTCTGGCGAAGAGAGAGAGGGAGCTCATTCCAGGTCGATGGACCCGAAATAGAGAAAGAGCGGCGGCCAACAGTGGATTGGTTGAATCTAGGTATTCGTAGGCACAAGGTATCTGCAGCAGAGCGGAGGGAACGTGAAGGAGTGTACAGGTTAAGACATTCACAGAGGTAGGAGGGTGCAGTTTTGGGGAGACATTTGTAACAGAGGGTACTGATCTTATAATTTACTCTCTGTGACACAGGCAGCCAGTGGAGAGATCGCAAGAGAGAGGTTATGTGCTCAGATTTTTTTCTTTCTGAGAACTAGGCTAGCTGCAGAGTTTTGTATACGTTGAAGGGAGTGGATAGATGATGCTGGCAGACCAGCCAGAAGAGAATTGCAATAGTCCAGACGTGAAAGAATGAGAGATGTGACAAGTTTGGATGTTGCATCAGTGGACAGGTACTTTCGAACTGCACTAATACGCCGTAATTGATAGTAGCACGACTGACAGGTCTGGGTGATGAATTTTTGCATAGAGAGTGTGTTGTCAATAATGACCCCTAGATACTTCACAGCAGTGGATAGAGGGACTGATGTATTGCTGAGTTCTATTGAAGCTGTTGTAATGGAAGAGTTTGTGTTTGGTCCCTACGAGCATGGCTTCGGTTTTATCTGCATTTAGCTGTAATTTGTTCTGTGTCATCCAGTTATGAATATCTTCAAAGCAGCGGGCCATATTTGTCAGGAGAGAAGGCAGATTTTCAGGAGTAACACTGCTTTGAATCTGAGAGTCATCTGCATAAAAATGATGGTTGATTTGATGACAGTTTATTATATGTGACAGTGGGGCAGTGTAAAGAGTGAACAGAACAGGGCCTAGAACTGATCCCTGTGGGACTCTGCATTCCAGTCTGGCAGGTATTGATTGAATCTTGTTTACTGCAACTGTCTGGAATCGGTCAGTAAGGTATGAATTAAACCAGGTGAGGGCTGTGCCATTAACATCAAACGTTTTTTGAAGACGGGAGAGAAGAATTGAGTGGTCTATAGTATCGAAGGCTGCTGATAAGTCGAGTAGAGTGAGAAGGGAGATTTGGTTGATCTGGTAATGGTTTATTATATGTGACAGTGGAGCAGTGTAGAGAGTGAAAAGAACAGGGCCCAGAACAGATCCCTGTGGGACTCCACATTCCAGTTTGGCAGGAATTGATTGAATCTTGTTTACTGTGACTGTCTGGAATAAAGTATAAGATTAATACCCTTTGTTTCAAATGTCTCCACAAATCTGCACCCTCTTATCTCTGTAACTGTTGTCACCTGTACTATCCTGTTCCCTTCATTCAGCCGCAGATACGCCATGTTTTCCAACACCCATATTCCAACAAACTGAACCCAGAATCGGCCTCTTCTCCCATATGAGAATACATTCTGACAGATAAGCCTGCCTGCCTACTCATCCGTTGATCCGATGGGAGACTCCATCATCATCATCATCATCATCATCATCACCATTCAAACAAACCACTGTTGGCCGTCGCTCTTTCTCTGTCTCCAGTCCCTCCACATGGAACGACCTCCCTCTTTCACTTCGCCAAAAGCCTTCATTTGATTCTTTCAAATCTAGCCTCAAAACACACTTGTACTCTACTTGAGATCTTCCCCTGTTGTCTGTTCCTACGTTTTAATAGCTACCTTCACCTCCACCACCCCCACCTAAGTGTGTTGTGTGTATAAATTTGATATTTGTTTATCTTGATATTTGTAGACGGTTGCATGCATGTGAATGATTTGAATGCAAGCGCTTTGATTTATTTACTTTACAAAATTCAGCGCTATATAAATCCCATACATCATTATTATTATTGAAATGTTGCACTGACAAATCTGGGCAGACTGGTCAGAGTGACAGCATGGTAGAGTGAATGAGCAACTGATACCTGAAAGACGAAGGACAGCAGAACAGAAACAGTGTGCACAGTCATTTGAGAACTACCCCCCATAAATAAACAAACAAACAAATCAAAAGCACAAAGACAGACAGCACATGAACTCTGTCTGCTGACCTCTCAGGTCCCTGGTCGGTTCCTGCACTCCCTGAACATTCTGCTCTCCTCTGCTCTGTCAGCTCTGTCCTGGTCAGCGTACCTCACTCCATGTCCACCTTGTCACCATCCCCTACCACACTCCTTCCTGTCCTCACAGGGACCAACAGCAACGTCCTCCTGAGGTCTGGCAGCTGATCAGGAATGACAGACATGTCCTCCAGGCTGCCCTGATTTCCCGCCCTGTGGATTGGCTTGTCGCCTGCATCAACATCACGTCCCATGTCTTCAGTCAGCACTACGTCTTGTACAGAAGGACAAATCAACGTGCTTTCACACACACTGTTCACACACATACAACACACACACACACACATTTTACACTAACACACAACTGAAGCCATGACTACAACACACAGGTAAACGGACACACCCACAAGGAAAAGCTCTCAACTCAGCAGCAGGATAACTGGAGTCCTAAAGCCACATTCCAACTTCAGCGATGATGTCCAAACACGGCACCAGTGTGCAGAGGGTTTCTTGGTTGGTTTGGTTTTTTTCTCTGTCATCTGTTCTTACCAGCATGAATGGCCTACTGTTCCAAAAGGCAGAACAGGCTTTACCATGTGCTCAAGACATTCTGCGTGCATTTGCACATGGGGCCTCAGTTTACAGTCTTATCCAAAGGACTTTCAGGGGAATGGAGTCAGTACTGATGTTAACTCCAGGGAAAATTTACCCTTGAGCGGGCGTCTCAGTAATGGCTTGAACCCAGGCCTTCCCACTGTGGCTGCAATGCTCTGACCACGATGCTATCCTGTCCCCCATCAGATTTAAACACATCCACATAGAACATTGCTCTTTATGATGATAATTATCAACATTTGTTTTTCTAGTCTATGTCAAAACATTGAATCTAGCAGCACTTGGCAAGGTGTCATTTGGGGAGAAACAAAATGGACTTTAGATTAAAAAAACAAAACAAAAAACTCCTAAATAATTAAACAGGCCAATGAACTTACCTCCCCCCCTCCCCCCGCCAAGAAAAAAAAATGTAACGACAAAACCAAACCAAACCAGCCCTTACACAACCAAAGACAAAGCTGGTCATGAAGCAGACTGCAACACTGGAAGATCACAGAACCAAGGAAAGTCATTACCCACAAAATCACAACATGAGATTAGGATTGAAGCTTTCCTTGAAAACCCTCAGGCCTTCACAGTTTACACCAATGTGGGGAAATGAGGACAAGGGGATTGAAGACACAGATACAAGAGCTCAGACACTCCTCTGCCATTTGGATTGGAGCATTGCGTTGTACAGCCACCTCTGTCCCCATGAACACCAAACACAGACACACACACTTCTCCCCACAACAAGAAGGGGGACGGGACAGCCCGGTGGTTAGAGTCATGTCTTCGTCATCTGCTGACCCGGGTTTGATTCTCATTCAAGAGGATTTTTCCTCTGAGTTAACATCAGTGCTAACTCCACTCCCACTAAAAGTCCTTCGGATGAGACTATAAACTGAGGTCCCATGTGTGAACGCACGCAGAATATCTTGCACACACGTTAAAAGCTATTCTGCTGATCGGAAGAGTAGGCCATTGTGTGCCATGGGAACGGATGACAAAATTGACAAAACTGCATACACATGGGGACTGGATGTAAAAAAGCATGAGTGCTTATTCCATCATCCTCAAAATAAAAGAATATTAAAATAAATTAATTAAATTAAATATTATTCACAACAAAATACGGATTATTTTTCGCCATCATAGAAGTCTTATAAAAATGTTAATTTTAATACCACTAAGTTCAGTGTCAATTAAAAAAATCACAGGTTTGTGCAGCAGAGAATTCAGATATTTTACCCATGTTCTCTGAGATTGTATGTAAAATATATCTTCTAGGTAGGCGTATAATTCTTTGCGGGGTTTTTTTTCAGGTGCTCAGCTCAGACAAGGAGATGAAGGAGGTTGAGGTGAAGTTTCTGAAGTCCAAGAGAACCTACTACATCTGGCCTCCAACAGATGACATAGCCTGGGTTCCCATGGAAGACACCTGTCCAGTTGGAAACCCTGACATAACTGCCAGGCAGCACTACCATTCTGATTGAAATTGACTGCCATTGTGCCAAAGGGTTGCTTGGAATGCTCCTGTGTTTCAGTGTTCAATTGATAACAAATAAAATGTATTAACTTCAAGTATGTTTGCATTGTTTCATTTTTCTGGTGTGCGGTGTCTTGTGTTACACGCGGGGCGTATGTATTAAATGTTATGTCTGTAATAAAGCATGCAACTTCAATATCTTCCTTACTCAGCTTTTACATATCACACTGATTTAATATTAAACTGCATTAAACTTTGAACCTGATAAATTTCATGATATGGTTATAGATTTGTTTTGATTTGCTTTTGACTGGTGTCCAAGTCACATTTTCAAAATTTTATAACTGATCAATTCCAAAGATAATATGTAAATCTGAAAATGAAAGGCATCCTTCTCTGTCATCAACAAAATCAGTGATAATGTATTTGGACTCATTTTCTGCATATA
>CM054150.1:63472919-63475156 GCA_028751875.1 Rapana venosa
TCGGAAGATCATTGATTTTTCTCCACTGTCCAGTGCGTGTCAGAAACTGAGCGAAACTTGACCTGAAGGCTTTCACGTTAGTTTACACCAGGTCTGTTTTTAAGTGTATTTATTGTTTTTTACAACTTGAGACTAGGCCTATGTCTACATCACTATTCAAAACAATTCATGAAAACACATCGCAAAGGGCTGTCACTCTGCCCGCTGGGAAGAGTTACCTTTCGTGGTCTCGAACACAGAACTTCTTGCCGCTTTATAGCGTTGTTGTCAGTGAAAAAAACCAACAAACATACCCCCCCCCCCCCCCCCCCCCCCCAAAAAAAAAAACCCCAAAAAAAACCCAACAACAACAAAACAAAAACAACAACAACAAACCACACACACAAAAAACCACCAACACACACACACACACACACACACTGCTTATTCAATGTACCATCTGAAAATAAAAGTTTGACTTTGACTTTGACTTTGACACACACACACAAGTGTGTGTGTGAGTGCCTGTGTGTTGTGTAATTGGTTCGGTTTTGGATTTTTACTTTCTTGCTGTTTGGGGCTTTTTACGTTTTTGTGTTACACAAAAATATGCTGACTTATTTAATTTTGTCGCTGTTTATTTTCTTTTTCGTTGTATTAGATGACCTAAATTGTTATTGCTGATGTTAGTATTGCTGGGTGGGTTTATATTGCCTGAATTTATTCTTTGATGGAAGGATTAACATTGTTCTGCCTCAAATCAAAAAGTACATGTACATGTATATGACCAGGGGAGAGGGAGGGAATGGATGTCTTTGTTATACTTTTTTGCTCTGAATCCAATGTCTGCTTGGTTATTTCTCGTTTTCCTTATATATGAGTATATGTGGTGATGGGGATATGGGTGAGGGTGTGTATGTATATATAAGTGTTTAAATGATTTAAAAGGAAACTATAAATAAGTTTCCTCTGTTTATATCCATTTGGTTGTTGTTGTTATTGTTGGTGGTGGTGGAGTTCTGGTTTATTCTGCTTTTTGTTTGTTTGTTTTGGGTTTTAGGTTGGTTTTCTTGGGGAGGGGGTATTTTGGACTCTTTTTTCGCCTTTTGTTAGTTCTATATTGTTCTTCATTTGTTTTGGCTGTTATTCTTGTCTTATGTTAGTTATTGCCGCTGTTGTTGTTGTGTACGTATGTTTGTGTTTGTTTATTTTCTTGTTCTGGTTGTTCTTGTTGGTTTATCTTTTTTTGCTTGTTTTTTCAGTTTTTTGTATGGTTAAGGTTTTGTGTGGTGTGGGGGGGGGGGGGGGGGGGGGGGGGGGGGGGGGGGGGGGGGGGGGGGGGGGGGGGGGGGGGGGGGGGGGGGGGGGGGGGGGGGGGGGGGGGGGGGGGGGGGGGGGGGGGGGGGGGGGGGGGGGGGGGGGGGGGGGGGGGGGGGGGGGGGGGGGGGGGGGGGGGGGGGGGGGGGGGGGGGGGGTTGGGGGGGGGAAAAAAAAAAATTGTTTTGTCTTCTTTTTGTTTTTTTTGGGTTTTTTTTGGATTTTTTTTTGTTGCTTGTTTGTTTTTTTATTATGAGGATATATTTTTAAAAAATTTTTTTTTTTGAATTTTATGGTTTAAAAATTTTTCAAGGTTTTTTGTTTTGTTTTTTAAAATTTATGTATCATATTTTATTGTCTTTTCTTGTTTTATTTGTATGGTTTACCATTTATTTGGTTTTTATTCTATGTCTGCATATTGGTACTTTTTTTCTCGCTTTTTCTTTTGGTAGATGGCTTAAAAAAAAGCAAAAAGCACTGCTTATTCAATGTACCTCGAAAAAAAAAAGTTTACTTTTCCTTTGACTTTGACTTTCACACACACACACACCCCACATACCACACCGCGCGCGCACACACACACACACCCAAAACACACAAACAACAAAACAACAAAAACAACAAAGCAAAAACGAAAAATTCAAAAAAACAAAAGCAAAGTGTTCAGTTAAAGATGAACACTATTTTTTTGTCTGAAAGGACCAGTTACTACCAGGAAAGTTGGGAAAAAACCCGGGCCCTACTACAAGCATTTTTTTTAAAATTGTAAAACTTTATATGGAGGGTAATGGGCTAAGCACTCATGTGCTTTTTTTACATCCAGTCCCGTGTGTATGCGGTTTTTTTTAAATTTCCTCTGTTCCCACCGGCACACAATGGGCCCACACACAAAAACGAAAGGGTTTTTAAAGTGTCGCAAGAGAGAGGAGGAAAAGGGGGGG